>BFEA01001094.1:156702-173607 GCA_003427395.1 Chara braunii
GAGAGAGAGAGAGAGAGAGAGAGAGAGAGAGAGAGAGAGAGAGAGAGAGAGAGAGAGAGACCACAAGAGAGGGAGAGGGCATGAGGAGCGAGCGGCGAGGCAGCCGGAGGCCCGCTGAGCAGGTCCACAAGGGAGCGTCGTAGAATTGTCGGCGGCGTGCGGCAAGTAAGAGGTACTTCGGTCTTCGTGTCAGTGCTCCGGGTTTGGTCCGCCATCTGCGCCTGGTCCTCGGAGGTTCTACGTGTGCCGACTGAAGGTCAGGGGGGGGACCCCGCGAGCTCATACTCGGGAAAGGGCGGTTGCAGTTGGCCCCGGTGCGACAACGCTCGGCTTTCGAATGGCGAGCTCGAAGCTGTTTCGGATCAGTGCTCTAGCACCTCTGGACCTCCCCCAGTGCTGTTTTCTCCTTCGTTCTTGCTTCCCCGATATTGGGGTTTGAACTCTCTCGGTTATTTAAGCCAATGCTCCACGTGTCCTTTTCAAGTCACGCTTGTCTTTTTGTCTGGGCTCGCATTTTATGCTCCACTCGTCGTTTTCTGGTCAAGTTTTCGCTGTCGTTGGCATGCACCACTTGCTGTCTGGGGTCATGCTCGCTTAATCGTTTAAGTGTGTCCTCGTGGCGTGACCACCACTTTTGCACTTTTGTGCGAATTGTTTCAACAATATGCTGTTTGACTTGGAGGTACCCGAAGCAGGTCTCTTGTCTCTCGCGGGAGCCGACCGATAGGGCCTCGCTCCACTACTCTAGACTCCCAAAGTTTTGAGAGTAACGCCTCACTCCACTTACTCTAGACTGGAACTCGTGACAACACCCTTCGAGAGCTGTCAGAAAGCGCTCTCGAAAGGCACTCTCGATTTGTATAGAGTTCACAGCCTGCAACGCTCAAGTTTTCTAGCGTCCTCCCTCCTACCCCCGCTTCGCCCTCTTTTTTCGCGATTGTGCCCCCTGCCCCGACCATCAGACAGTGCTGTAGAAGGGCTGTGATGTAGCCCTGAGAAATTCGCGAGCGCTTCTATAGTTCTCGAGTCTGGAGTGAGTGGAGCATGCTTCGTTTCTCAAGAGTTCTAGACCTCTGAGCTCTAGAAGGGCTCACGAATTTTTCCATGAGTCTAGTGTAGTGGAGCGAGACCCATAGTCACGAGTACCTCCAGTCTTGTGTGATTGAAGAGGGTCGACTGGAAGGTAGTCCATGTGGTCTGGAAGGTAGTCCATGTGGTCTGGAAGGTAGTCCACGTGGTCTGGGTAGGCGATTGTTGGCCCAGCAATACGACTGCCAGCCGGTGATTCGCGTGTCGCACAGTCTGCTCACACTGGCACTTCCCTGAATGTATCTAATTGCGGCGCGACCGTATGCATCTGACCACAATCACGTCTAGAAGTCCGTACGGTACGACGCACATTCTGCTCCACAGCTCAACATTCATCATGTATCTGGACAGCACCTCGCCACCAGATACATTAGGAGTGACCGAACGCGTTGGAGGTACCGGGACCACCAGCAGAAACAGATACATTTCGAATGTAGTGCAGTGGGAGATTCTACCCCGGTGCTGTACAAATCCATCCCTTCTTCCATGATACCCACCCTGGTGGGGACTTCGTGAATGTATCTTGCCGCAATTACAACCGGCCGTAAATATTTGTGACCGCAGTTGCGTCACCTTTCATCAGAAATTTGTGGTAAAAAAAAAATAAAAAAAATAAAATTTGTAGTTTGATGAGGCACAAGTCAATACATCTGAAGTCGGGACGGCGGGAATTGGGTGTCGGTTTAACGTGGCATCGATGGAGCACACCGCGACGTCGGGATCTGTGGTCGCGATCGAGTCATCCTCCTTTGATGATGGGGATGGCAGATTCCATAGCCATAGCTTGATCATCTTGGACTACGCCGATCTGCGAGCTGCGGTCACCTCCTCCTCCTCCTCCTCCTCCTCCTCCTCCTCCTTCTCCTCCTCCTCCTCCTCCATCTCCTTCTCCCCCTCACTCTCATCATCATTCTCATCAACCTTTTCTTCATCTTCTTCTTCTTCTTCACTCTCGTCGTTGGCAGCAGATCGCGGAGGAGCTGACACGTCATCAATCGTAATGGTAAGATCTCCTTCTCCTGCTGGACACGTCATCAACCGCAGCGATGATGGAGCCTCTGCGCCGTGCGACGTGGAGGCACGACAGCTTCAGGAGCGGCAGCTTGAGGAAGAAGACGGAGCTACCGGCCGCCATCGCCATCAAGGAATGCCACGTGTCAATCGACCAGCAGAAGAAGCAGAAGAAGAAGAAGAAGAAGAAGAAGAAGAAGAAGAAGAAGAAGAAATGGCTATGGCGAAGAAACGGGCGATGGAAGCTGTGAGGCGTGCTTTCGGTCCAAGGGGTCTCGGGATCATCGGTATCAGAGGTCTGATGGACATGGCAGAACTCTCGAGGAAACTTCTTCCCATCGCTAAGAAGCTTGCGATGATGCCCGCGGACAGAAGAAAGGCCGTTCTCCGGGTAAGCTTTTTTTTTTTTTTTTTTTTTTTTTTGTGGTTCTCCGGATAAGCTTCGTTGATGCATTGCGCGGGCAATCGCCATGCAACACGTACACGTACACGTCATCAATCAATCCAACTTTCATTGACAGCTAATCATACGATTCACCACACACGTACACGTGTCATCAATCACAGCCCACAATACCCACGTACACGTCATCAATCACAGCCCACAATACACACGTGCATGTCATCAATCAGTCGACACTACACACGTCCACGTCATCAATCAGTCCAAGATACACGTGTGTAGTGTCGACTGCAAAATACACGTACACGTCATCAATCACGGACACGTCATCAATCTGCGGATCATCTATCAGTCCAAGACACGTACACGTCATCAAACACGGACACGTCGGCACTGTTCGATGCATAATGCAGCCACACGTCATCAATCAATCAGCGATTAACGTACACGACAATGCACGACGTGCACCTCATCAATGGTTGATTGATTGATCAATCAACCATACACGTGCACGTCATCAATCCACTCTCTCGCATAGTGTCACTCTCGATCGCGACCAGAGATCCCGACGTAGGTACAACTCTGTGTATGTGCGGTGCGTGCGGGAGTGAGAGAGGTTTTTTTTGGGTTTGCTTTTTATTTTTCTCTGTTTTTTTTTGTTTTTTTTTTGTTTTGTTTTTTTTCGGCGTGGGGGCGGGGGTGGGAGGAGGGGGTACTTGTTTTTGATAATGAGATCCAGGGGCGAGGTCCCACTAGCAAAAGAGGGATTGCATTTAACGCCTGAATTTGGAAGCTCTCGTGTAGAGGTGCAGAAAATGGCGATTCATCCGCATTTCTGCATCTGTTGCTCAAAACTCGTCCAGATTCAGGCGTTTAATCAAATCCTGTACATTTACGTCATAAAGGTTGGTACATTGACATCAGAAGCGATTCGTGATTGACTGATGAATAATTGATGAACGGTTGATGAATCATCGACGAACTATCGGTCAATTAGAGTCCAATTAAACGACGAATGAATCATTGATGAAGTGATGATCGATTGAATCATCGCTGAAAGATCATTCATCAATCAATGATTGGTGAGTGCATCGGTTATTCATCAGCGATTGACGAATGATTACATTCATTCGCGAATAATTTTGATGAATGAATATAGCATTCATCGATTTTGTTGATGAACATTACTATCAATCATCGATGCGTGAATAATTTTCATGAATAAAGCATTCGTCGATTTTGTTAATGAACGTTCCATCAATCAATCATCGATGAATGATTGATGAGATCAATGAAATCATTTATCGAATGTGTGACTCGCCCCCGATGATCGATGAATGATCGATGAATGATCGATGAATAATCGATGAATGATTGATGAATGATTGCATGAATGATTGCATGAGTGATTGATGAATGATTGATGAGCGGTTGATGAGTTATCGATGCAGTCGTGAATAACTATATATACATTATCATCCACTCGTCCGTTGTCGGCTGTTCAATAATTAGTATAAAAAGAAAATAAAAAATAAATGCAACTGTGGCAGGCACTGGCAGCCGAAAATAATCTGCTGCATGAACGATAAGTGAAAACGAAAAAAAAAAAAAAAAAAAAAAAAAAAAAAAAAAAAAAAAAAAAAAAAAAGAAGGAAAACAAGTTCTATGTAAACCAATGGTAATTCTTGAACATCACAGGTAAATAAAAATGGGGGAAAAAAAAGCATTCTACATTAATGTACTTAATTAATGGTCGTTTTTTTCTACTCTACAAAATGTAGAAAAATTAAATACAAATCAGCGATCGTCAGTCGTTTACAAGCATGTATTGTACTACCTTTGTTTTTTTCTTCTTCTTCTTCTTTTTTTTTTTTTTTTTTCACCCATCGAATAGAACGTAGTACGTTGTTTCCCCCCCCCTTTTTTTTTTTCCTTCTTGGTTTTACCCTTCTTGTTAACTATCGCCGCATCTAGGGTGAAACCTTTTCGTTCAATGAGTGCAGCCAATGCTCCCATGTCGACGGCTCTGTCTTCCTAGTTCTTCCTCTCTCTCTCTCTCTCTCTCTCTCTCTCTCTCTCTCCCTGTGTCTGCTCGTTTTCGAACACCTGTGTATTCGCACTGTTCTCTCTCTCTCTCTCTCTCTCCATATTAAGTGCATTCACATTGTTTGTCTTTCTCTCTGTCTCTGTCTCAGTCTGTCTGTCTGTCTGTCTGTCTCTCTCTCTCTTCCATATAAGTGCACTTATATGTGTGCGGTGATGTGTATTTGGTGAAGACGATGATAATGCGTAGTTGATGACGAGGATTAAATACAGCTATAATGACTGTGGGGGGCTCTATTCGGGGGAAGACGGCTAACTCAAATACCCTCTGGAAGCAGATAACGGAAATAAGAAAGACAAGTCGAGGCGACGCCTTTTTTTTTTTTTTTTTTCCCAAATGATCGCCCGCCTTTTTCTGCCTTTCTATTTTATTTTATTTTATTTTAATATTTCCCCCTTACAGACAAGGGCCTTTGCCAACGAAAGAGGCGTAATTCTCTTTCATTATTAGTCTGAAAGGGAGGGGGGGGGGGAAGAGGCGTAAAGCTTCTTTTTTTTTTCGCTTCCAGTTTGCTTGTTGTTTTCTTTTTTTTTTTTTTCTTTTTTTTTTTTTCCCCTCTCTCTTTTTCCCCTCCTCGTTGCTTTTTGTCGGTCGTCCCTCCCCCCGTCTCCCCTCCCGCTCCCTCTCTCCCCTCCCGCCCCCCTTCGCTTTCTTGTTGACGTTGCTGCTGCTGGTGCGACGTTTCATGGGTGTTCGCAGACTCATGGCTTGGGCTCCGATGTCCCGATGACAGATCCCGACAGACCTGTGTCTTCCTTCTCTGCCAACATCCGCTACTGTTGCTCCAGCCGCGATCCCGCGTCATCCCCGATCCCGACAAGAGAAGGGTGGTCATTAAGAGCGGGAGCGGAAGCAGGACGACCAGGAGCAGGAGCAGGAAGAGGAGGAGGGGGAGGAGGAAGAGGCGGAGGGGGAGGAGGAGGAGCAGGAACAGGAAGAGGAGGAGGGGGAGGAGGAGGAGGAGCAGGAGCAGGAAGAGGAGGAGGGGGAGGAGGAGGAGGAGGAGGAGGAGGGAATGCGAGCGCCGAAGAGACGGCGGGGAGTGAGAGCGGGTTTGCGGTCTCGACTCGCGTGCAACTTGGAGGGGGCTCGATAGATAGCTTGTGTCCCGATCGCAGTCCGGGTCCCAGGAGTAGTCCCGTTCCAGGACAGCGTCCAGGTCGGGATCCCGACTGTCGCGTAGGGAGAGAGCAGGAGCAGCTCGGTGCCATGTTCCACGAGCTAGGACTGGCTATGGTGCAAGTGGGCTTGCTTCTCGCGAGACTGTGTGATATGGCGATGGGAATGGGAATGGGAATGGAACAAGGAAGAGGAATGGGACCAGGAACGGGAAAGGGAATGGGAATGGGACCAGGAACAGAAATGAGACCTGGGGATCTGGCGATGGGAGAGGGGACAGGAATGGAAATGGGACGAGGACCAGGACCAGGACCAGGAACGGGGTTAGGACCAGAAACGGGAACTGGAAAAGGAACAGGATCGGAACCAGGAGAGGGGTTAGGACCAGAAACAGGAACAGGAGAAGGGACGGAATCTGCAACGCAAATGAGACCTGGCAACCTGGCGATCGGAATGGGAACAGGAATGGAAATGGGACCCGAACCAGGACCAGGACCAGGAACAGGAACGGAGTTAGGACCAGAAACAGGAACTGGAAAAGGAACAGGATCGGGACCAGGAGAGGGGTCAGGACCAGAAACAGGAACAGGATCAGCAGCAGGATCGGGAACGGGAAAGGGACGAGGAATTGAAATGAGGCTGGGAACAGGAATGGAAATGGGACCCGAACCAGGACCAGGACCAGGACCAGGAACAGGAACAGGAACAGGAACAGGAACAGGACCAGGAACAGGAACAGGAACGGGGTTAGGACCAGAAACAGGAACAGGAAAAGGAACAGAAACAGGATCAGCAGCGGGATCGGGAACGGCAATGGGACGAGCAACGGAAATGAGGCCATGCAATTTGGAGATGGGAATGGGAACAGGAATGCAAATGGGGCCCGAACCTGGACCAGGACCAGGACCAGGAACAGGAATGGGAACAGGAAAGGGAGCAGAAATTGGAATTGGAACAGGGGTGGGGAGCGGAACAGGACCAGGTACGGAAATGAGACCTAGCGGGACGGAACGTGTGGTCGGGATTCTGGAGGAAGCTCTGGCTATGGCGGGTGTTGCCAAAGGCAGACTTATCCACTACCATGCTCTCTCGGAGAGGAGAAGGATGAAGAGGAGGGAGAAGACGCAGAAGGGGAGAAGCAGCAGAGAAAGGGGAAGGAGAGGAAAAGGTGCCAGAGACAGCCATAGCCATGGCAGAGCCAAGCTGCTGCAGCGGGAGGGGCAACAACATCAGCAACGTGTTGCACTAGTAGAAGCAGCAAAAGAAGAAGCAGAAGGAGAAGAAGAAGAAGTGGGGGAGAGAGAGGGAGGCGAACAAGAACTGTGGCAGAAATGGCATTACGATTACGGTCTTCTCACGGCGTTGACTTCACCGTTATACCTCCTTGACAAGCTCGCCGCCTTGCCAATTGCTCCCCATTCCCCTCTCTCTTCCTCTCTTCCTCCTCCTCCTCCTCCTCCTCCATCTCCTGCGTCCTCGTTGCTGCCCCATCCTTCTCCTTCTTCTTTCTCCTCTACCATCTCCTCCTCCTCCTCCTCCTCTTGTTCTTCTTGTTCTTCTTGTTCTTCTTCTTCTTCTTCTTCTTCTTCTTCTTCCTCCTCCTCCTCCTCCTCCTCTTCTTCTTCGTTCCTATATTGCAATTCTCTGTCAGTTTCGACGTCATCATTACAGAAGCAGTGGAGTGCGAGCCTTGATTTCTCTCCCAAGGAGGAGGAGGAGGGGGGGGAGGAGGAGGAGGTATTAGCGCCGGATGAGCATACCGGCCTGCAGGTGTGGGACCCCAACAGTGGACAAGTGATGACTGTGCAGATCCCGACAGACTGTGTGGCTTTCCAGGTTGGCGAGGCCGCACAGATTCTCTCTGGCGGCCGGCTGCGAGCGGTGGCCCACTGCGTTCGCAGGCCAATCAGAGGTGACACGTGTCCGTCACTCAGGCCTTCCCCTTCTGCTGCTGTTGCTGGTTTGCTCCCCCGAGGACAAGGAACAGGAGTCCGAGGGACTAATGATAATACTTCTGGCTCTAGTGACACGTGTCTGTCGCACATTGCTTCTCCTTCTGCTCCTTCTGCTCCTCCTCCTGCTGCTGCGAGCGCGGCAGTTGTTGCTGCCGCTGATGGGTCGGGACCGGGTCATCAATTCCTGACGACGTGCCCGCCATGCCACGTCGGACTGCCATCCCGACCCGGCCACGTCGGACGTACCTTTGTCTCGGGAAGCGCAAACAGGGGGGAGGAAAATGAGAGCAAGACGGTGGAGAAGGAGGAGGAGGAGGAGGAGGAGGAGAATGTGCGGGGGCAAGTGATATCGGCTGAGGTGGCGGATGCTGTGACACGTCAGCAAATTTGTCATCCTAGAGCAGCGGTTGTAGCTGGGTTGGGATCGGAGCTGGCTTCGATGTCGAGCTCAGGGTCGAGGTCGGGATCGGAATGGAGTGCAGGAAGACGCCGGATGGGATCGGGATCGGGATCGGGACACGGGAGCGGGTCCGTTTCAAGTGATGCAGTGAGTCGGGAGATGTTTGTCGTTTTCCTCCAGCCTGCATGGCAAATGCCCCTTAGACCGCCGGGCGATAGGACCAGGGAGGACGTGTTATGCCCATGGAGGAGGAGGAGGAGGGAGCGGAAGAGGGAGGTTGACAGGTGCTGGAGCATCGCCGCTCATCGCGCTGATGATGACACGTTGACGTCACGCGTCCCGTCTGAGGGAGAGGATCCCAAGAGAGAGAAGGTAGAAGGGCCATCTGGTGGCATAATGGAGAGAAGCAGCAGTGAGTATAAGCGTGGGCCATCGATCCAGAAAACGCTAATCACGTTGCCGCATGTTTCTCAACAAGATTCTCCTCCTCCTCCTCCTCCTCCTCCCCCTTGTCCCCCTCCTCATCCTTCTCCTCCTCCTCCTCCTCCCCCTTGTCCCCCTCCTCATCCTTCTCCTCCTCCTCCTCCTGCTGCTGCTGTTGCTGCTGATTGGAAGATCAGTGGGCTGGAAAGGCTTCGAGGACCAGCAGGCGAGGGGGGGGGAGGAGGAGGAGGAGGAAGAGAAGGGGAGGAGGGAGGAGGGGAAGGGGAAGGAGGAGGGGGCGGGGGACTCGAGGAGAGCATGGAGGAAATAATACGGACGAAGTTGACCATTCCTCCTTTGACCGAGAGATGGAAAGAAGGGATGACTTTTGCAGAGTTCTCGAAAGTGACGACGCATCTGTACTACAGCTCAAAAGGCTTGCAATCCTCGTCCGTACGGGATCACCACCACCACAAAGTGGGCCGGTCTAAATAGGCTGCGGGAGCGTCATTGTGGGCTATTTACCGTACCGTACGTATTACTACCTAACTAAGAAAGCCTTGCAATCCTCGTCCATACGGGACCACCACGACAGCGTGGGCCGGCCAGAATAGGGTATTGGTAGCGTCATGTGGGCTATCTATACTAAGGGTCAGATCCCACTACCCTGGATTATTTATTCATTTTTCACCCTGGATAACGAAGATCAACGGTCAGAAATGAACAATAGCGGCTAGTGGGATCTGGCCCTAAGAATTGGGGAGGAAAAAAGAAAGCTACCAGTACCTACCAGTTGTCGTGGCCGTTGACGCGGTAGCCGAATCCGTCTGCACGTCGGGTCCATGTTCATTCGAGCGGGGGGGGTACGAAAAATGCGGTAGGTAATGGTGTCATTCCAGCCGGTGGGTACGGAAAATGGCTGTTTTTTTATTTTTATTTTTTTTTATTATTATTATTATTATTTTTTAAGAAAGCTATATTCTTCTCTCATCTATCTCATTTTTCTTGCTAGTACCCATCTATCTCATCCTCTCACTAGTGTATGTGTAGTACGGGGAACACCAACCAACCCGGATCTCTCTCCAGCCCACGGGGAAGGTTGGCACCACAGCAGTGGTGCGAGAGCAAGGCTGCACCAGTCCCTCATCACGGTGACGAGGGGTGGGCAGACATTGCCGATGGGGGAAATCGGCGGTGCTAGCGCCGAGCAATGGCCAGTCACTGCACCTCCCCCTTCCGCCCCCCCCCCCAAACCCCACATGGCCGTGTCTAATGGCCAATATTGTAGCCTGGATAGCAACCAACAACATCAACCAAGGTCCTGCCAATGCTGGCTTGGGGCCCAACAGGTCAACATCTCTAGCTGGTAGAACACCAAGCTTGCCCATGCACATACGTGAGGCCAATGGGGATTCAATTTGAAGTTTGAACCCACGACCTTCTGAATGCAACTTCTGTGCCTTTCCAACTGAGCTAGGCCCGCAATCCAGCGGCCTAGCTCAATTGGTTAGGCACGCAAGTGGGATTCAGGAGGTCGTGGGTTCAATCACCAGGGATGCCTGGGGCACTCTTGGTGCCACCAACTGAGATAGTCAGCTGGATCCTCCCCCAGCCCGTATCAGTACAGGTCTTCAGCCAGCCAACACGGGCGCGAGTGCGCAAGTGAGTGTGAGTGGGTTGCATGTGGTTTGTGGGAGAGAGAGTGTTGGCCTTTTAGACACTGGTGTTACTCTGTGGGGGTGGGGGAAGATGAAAAGGGAGGTGCAGCTACTTTTACTGGCAAATGCTCGGTCCTTGTGTTAGCTGGGCCCGCACCGGCGGGCCCAACCCTGCACCCTAAAACGCTAGGGCGCTAGGGCAAAGGGGGGCAAACATGCCATTACCTCTCTCCACTGAGAGAGGCAACCTCCCTTCACCGAAGAGAGGTAGAAAGCTATGCTCGCAGGGGTCCCCTGTATAGCCTTAGGAGTAGTGGTAGGTAGGTAGTGAAAGATAAGAGAAATATGTTCCATGATGACATGGCAGAACGCCAGTTAAAAGATATGTGAGGTGAGAGCAAAATATATGGCTGTCCCCCGATGAGGAGAAGGCAGCTTTTTTTTAAGGGAGAAAAATAAATAAATTATAGCTGTTTTTCCAGTCCAATGCTTTGTTGACCAACGCAAGTTGGGATCAGAAGGCCGTAAAAAAAATGACAGGTGGCAGCTTTCAAGTGGCAGAGTGCATGCCCTCTGCACCCACGAATTATTCCTTTTCGCCTCTAGTAATAAATGGACTGCCATTGCGGCTGCAGGGCCGTGCAGGCCTCTCTCTCTCTCTCTCTCTCTCTCTCTCTCTCTCTCTCTCTCTCTCTCTCTCTCTCTCTCTCTCTCTCTCTCTCTGTCTTTCTTGCTCGCTCGTGACTACAGCATTTATTTGCACAAGGAAGATAACATGTGTCCAACACACGGATTTTTTTTTTCTTTTCTTTTTTTTTTTCCCCTTTTGTTTTCCTATTTTTTACACACGGAATGAATAGCTTGAGCAGCATAATTTTGGTTGAACGCCACGAGAACCTTTTTTTTTTTTTTTTTTTTGAACTTCACGGCCTGGAGACCTGCTTAACGAGGTGATAAGAGCATCCTCCTTAAACAGGCCCCAGTTGTGAAGGCTCCGTCTATTGGTGGGGAGCATCACCTGCTGGAAATCGGGTCCAGCGTTGTCGGCGCGAATACCCTTACAAGGGTATCCGCCCTGGTTTTTGCAGGTGACAGAAAATAAATATGATTAAGAATTTTTAAGTATACCGCGCGAATCGCGGCAGTCTTCGTTGTGTATGCGACTGGATATTTGACTAGGATAAAGAGTGTGTGAGCGCGCAGGTTTGAGGCACGCGTGATCTTTTTAATTGTTGATGACTGAAGAGTCGGCGTGATCGCCGACCGGATTATGTTTAATTATTTTCTGATTCAGTTGGGATTAAATGTCTCGCCGGTTGGCATATTTGTCTGTGGCYTATGCATRTGTGGGGAAACGACATCGACGRCAAGGAGGCCTTGAAGTGTTTTCAGTAGGCYGGCGCATCGTGCTGCGTTCGTTTATTTAGGCGTCCGACAGAGCTACACCCAGACTTGGGCCTAGCGCCATTAGTTACGTCATCGGACTTTCATCAAAGAGATTCAGGGATCAAGATTGGGCGGCGACGACACGGGGATATTAGAGTAGTGCGAAGGGGCAGTGGGGTTGAGGGCCCGGTGGGGCTATCCCCCCTTTAGTTTTGCAGGCGGCAACGTTGAAAAGGGGTTATTTATTATTTTTGCCGTTATTATTTTTTTACGCGTCGGCATTTTTTTGACTTAGACACGAAGCCAGATTTTTAGTGGTCGCCGCGGTAGTCGAGGACCTTGAGAACACACCTCGTTTGACGGATCAGCGAGTTCGGGATGCCGGCGGGATCCTTTTCTTCGTCCCGCCCGACTTGTAGCGCGGACCGAGGAGTCCGATGTGCATACGAGCCGGTAGATAATTAGCCCACGAGGCGATCGGGGTGGAGTGCCCCCCCCCCCCCCCCCTTTTTGTTTTTTGCGGGTGCGCCGCCCGCCGTCCACGATCCGTTGTGAGAGGTTTGAGTGTAGGCATGCCAATGGGAGTTGTGAGGTGCGGGGCGGCTCCGGGGCCAAGGCGGTAGGCTGGTTGCAGTAGGGCCTCCCTCCGCCTCGGTTTTCAAAGTTTTCATTTGGATGATTGTTACTACCACCTAGGTCTGCACCAGAGCCGATTCACCTAGGGGCCGCGCCTTGACACACAGAATACCCGCACCCCTGCTCCGCGACTGTTATGAGAGCCCTGAGTGGGACTTACCTGTTGCAGGGCCGAAAGGGTGGCCGGCCCAGCTTGGAAGAGAGAGGGGAGGGGGTCGGATGCCCGTCGAAGTAAAGCGCAGCGGGTAGAAGTGGGCTGGCCGCGGGGGTTGAGCAAGTGGTGCCGCGCAGTAGCGGCCAGAGCACGAGCACAGCGGAGCGACGGTAAGGGCAGTACCGGGCGGAGCTGTATAGCAGCGAGGTGGAGTAAGAGGTGCGCGCTGGGGCCGTGGAACGAGGCCAGAAGAAACTCTGGTGGAGGCTCGCAACGATACTGACGTGCAAATCGTTCGTTGGACTTGGGTATAGGGGCGAAGGACTAAACGAACCGTCTAGTAGCTGGTTCCCTCCGGAGTTTCCCTCGGGCCGGTTGTCTGTCGGACCGGGCGAGTGTGTAGGAGAGCCGCGGCGAGTGCTAGCACGGTAACACAGTTGCAGGATGAACCCAGACGAGCTGCAGGGAAGACGCAAAGCAGGGGGGTGACGAGTAGGTAGCGAAGCAGGGCAGCAGCGAGTAAGGGCGCCGCAAGCGAGCGACGAAGAGTGGAGAGGGCAGGTAGGTAGCGCACCGGGTAGCGCTGAGTGGTAGGGACGAAGTGATAGCACAAAGGGAAAGTGGGGAGTGAGCCTGGACGGCATCCTGCGCCAGGTGTATTCAAGACGGGAGATGGTGAGGAGCCGGGGCAGAACGTGGTGGAAGATGTCGAGCTCGCTCGATCCTTAGTGGAATCGAGCAAGGGAGGGACCAATCCGGAGGTTCAGACCCCGGGCAAAACGAATGGTACGGTCAGATTTGGAGGAGAGTTAGTAGAATTAGAGTTAGGTGAAGAAGTTAGTGCGCAGAGGTGCGAGAAAACTATGGCGGAAGTGAAAAGGAACGGGAAGGAAGGGAGTGCTACCCCACTCGATTCTTGATAGAATCGGGCGAGGAAAGGTGGAAGTCCGTGGTTTTTGGACAGGGCGAATGAGGTGGTGAAGGTGAAACGGCGAACGGTGGAGTGTAGAGTGAGGGTGTAGGTGAATGGATTCGGCCGCCAAATGGGGCCGGGTACATTCGAGAAAAAAGGAGATGGCTATGGCAAGATTGAAAGTGCTTACCTCGCTCATCTCTTGACGAAAATGAGCGAGGAAAGACAGTAAGTAGGAGTTTTTGAACGTGGCGAATCCATTAGGAATGTTAGACGAGCACGAGGGTTAGTAGGATAGGAAGTTAGTAAGAAAAGCACCGCGCGGGGCTATGGTGGAACGAGAAGGAGATTTGTATAAAACACTCGCTTCATGGCGAAAGCGAGCGTGGGGAGACATGATTTCGGGGTTTTTGGATAGGGCGACCCCGATGGTGATGTTAGTTTTGGGAGGGAGTTAGTGCTTAGGAAGTTGGTAGAAAAAGGCATGCGCGGAGATTGCGGGAGGTGAAGGAGAAGAGAGCTGAGAGATACTGATCCCGCCCATTTCTTAGTGAAAACGGCCGAAGGAGGAGGCAAAGTGGGGGTTTCTGAACAGGGCGAGTTTGATGGTAATATTAGTTTTGGGGTTAGTTGAATAGAATTAGTGTTAGAAAGAGAAAGGGCTGCATGAAGAGGTGGCGGGAGGAGCTATGGTAGAAAGAAGACGAGCGATTGCAGGCTCGATTCGTGACGAAATCGTGAAGGCGAAGGAGGGGTATTAAGGTTTTTCGATACTGCGAGTTAGGTGGCGGGGTCGGATTCGATGGTAAAGAAGGAGCCTAGCTACTATGAGGAGTATGGGTGGTGTGAGGAAGAAAAGCTGTGTGGTAGAAATGCATCTAGTCATGTTTTTAGCGGAAGATTCAGACTCGTTTTCAATGGGGCTCGTCGTGGTATCCGCCATCGCCAATACGCTTTCAGTGTCTGTCATCAAGTAGCTCTGATTGAGGTAGCGCCGCATCATAGTGGTCTCCAAAGGACGCTGCAGAGAGTTGTGTCCTAACAGGAGGGAGTGAGGCAGCGAGAGGCAGCTGCAGGGGCGGAATAATTACCGACCGATAGATGTGTTGCACGGTCTGTTGAACGCAGAAACTACGAACCAGCTGCGAATTGGAGGCTTGCTCGTCAGTCGGTAYGCTGCTCAGAAYCGATCGTGTCCYGCAAGGTAGCCTGAGCCCGGCTGTGAGACTGTGGGCCGGATGATCGGCTGGAGTGTCGCTCACCATGCCAGTCTATGGGCGCAGGGTGGCGGGCCGTAAGGGACTGCGAGACTGAGAACTTTCGGGCTGGCGGTGAGGGAATTGCAGATGATTGAAATTGCTCCGCTATAGCCAATGTTGCTGACAACTGTGGTCGAAATCTGAGCACTGAGCAAGGAGGGAGCCACTGTTGTCAGCCGTCAACTGCTGAGCACAGCGTCGTGGACCTTTTTGTTTGTGGGGCATTGACACTCGCTTTCGCTTCCACTACATTTTGGCTCAACACCGCTACAGTGCACCGATGGGGACCGACTTGTTATAAGCCAACTTTCGAATAAAGTGCAAGGGAAATGTGCTTTACTGTCAGACAACGGTGCTGTCTAAGATTGAAGTAGTGATTTGAACGTTGAGCATCAAATAGAAGTTAGTGTGGGAGGACAACAAAGTTTGGAGGCCTACCTGTTGGCTAATGCGTGTCAGTAGAGCAGCGCGAGGGTGAGTCGTGGGACTGAAGACTTACAAGTTTGGCCAAAGCGCTGCTCGCCGTGCCGATTGAAGCAGCGAGAAAACAAACCGCAGGTCAAACCGCAGGTTTGAAGGATTACCTGTTGGCTGAATCGCTACAATTGACCTGTCGAGAGAGCTCCAGATATGTGTGTTGATTAATGTGCTACTCACCCCACCAAGCCTGCGCATGTTAGGAGGCCAGTTGCGAGGGCGCAAATATAGCTATTTAGCAGGTGCGCTGACTCGCTGCAAGGAGAGGAGGCTGAGTTTGTGGCTCACAACCCATGTCATGAGCAGGACAAAAGGCATCAAGGGGCCGACGACTGGTGATTTGGTTTGAGGTTGACCAGACGGCTGGGCGATTGTTGGATGCCATTGCGGGGCCCTCAGACGCATGACGATAATAAGGCCCTCTCCTAGAAGTTGAGTCAGTCTCCCTCTTGTATCTTGAGAGTCTCAGACCCCTTACCTTCTGCCCTTCTAAATCTAAGTCTAGTCTTGATCTGAGAGGAAGGCGGCAGGCGGCATTGCAACCCGTAGGTCCGCAGCAAGACTCTGTGGGGAGTCATCCCACCGATTGCGGGAGCTCTACCGGAACTCAGGAGTTCTGGAGACAGGGAACTGACAAGTAACCATTGTTTTTCCCTCGATAAACCCAGGTATAACCCTTATATGTATCTCCCATTGCATCGCTGACTCATTATATGGAGTGCAGCCCTACCTTATTTTTGGTTTGACTTTCAGGAGACTGAACAAGACTAAGTAAAGGAATGTCTGTTAAAGTTTCAGTTTCAACCTTGTTTATTGTATGAAATCAGATTGCTGAAAGGAATTGCATCTGGGGAAGGCAAGATGGAGGGTTGTTTGATTGAGGGCTTGACTGGGTCGTTAAGGCTGGGAAGTCCCCATAAGTTAGGGAAGACTCAGTGCTTTGTTTATTTTGGCTTGCATGGAGCGTCAGACCCTTCTATAAGTTTAGGGGGTCTGATTGCTCATAAAGGGTCAGGCTGTTCTATAAGTTTAGGTGGCCTGACTGCTTTGGCTTGTGAGGGCTGATTGTGGATGACTTTTCAGAACCAAGTGCATTCTGTAAGTTCAGGTGCCTTGACCGCCTTGTTTACTTTGGGTCTTCTTCTGTTTACTTCGTTCTGAACGAGGAGGTCTAAGTTGTTCTATAAGTTTAGGTGACTTAGTCTTTTCCTGCTTTTAATTTTGAGAGAATGAACATGACAGAGGGCAGATTGTTCTGTAAGTTTAGGTGATCTAGCCCAATGTCACGCACATATTGGATCAGAGAGAAATGAATCAGGCAGAGAGTCAGACTGTTCCGTAAGTTCAGGTGGTCTGACTCAAAGCCTCACACATGCTGGAACCCAATGGTTATAACTTGGCTATATTTTATTACTATTCTATTTAAGAACGAACTAATCAGACTGTTCTATAAGTTTAGGTGGTCTGACTATAGCCTATCACAACCTGAAGAGAGTATAATTAAGAATAAAACTGGTGGTAAACTGGGACAGACTGAACTTAAGTTAGTTAAGTCATATGCAACCTTAAAAGACAAGGGGAAGACAGGTATATATAACTTGGATATCTTAAACGGTTCAGGGCGACTAGAGTGGTCTCGTCATGTGCCCAAAGAAGAGAGAAATAGTTGTGTCCTCTGTTTTGTGCATATTCAATAGCTAAGTTATGCGCATTCCATAAGTTTGGGTGACCTGACTTTATGCCTTATGTAAGCAGGGTATGAAGGGATAAAGCATCGAACGACTATGAACTATTAACTGCCAAGTTGGCCTTGGGATGGCGAAAGTACTTACCTTTGTGGTTTGGCCTGCATGTGGCTGAGTAAGGTTACTACTTGATCTGAGTTTCAATTTGATAGGTAGTTTGCTTTAAGTCGCTC
>BFEA01001095.1:16829-33521 GCA_003427395.1 Chara braunii
GAAAACTATAAAAAAAAAAACAGCGTTTTTTTTTTTTTTTTCATTGATTGATTAATTGATAGATTGATTGATTGATTGGCCCCACAGGCGCACACACACACATAGGTAGGATTGTATATTTCCATATTCTACCGGAATATTCATTCGATTTTTTTTTTTTTTTTGCTTTCGTTGATTGATTGATTGATTGATTGATTGACTGATTGATTGATTGATTGATTGATTAGTGGGGGCGGGGTCGTCCCGTATCCCCAAATGCCCCCCCCCCCTCTCACACACACACGCAGTATTATATATTTCCATGTTCTAACGGAAGATTCATTCGATTTTCCTTTTTTTTGTTTTTGTTTTGATTGATTGATTGATTGATTGATTGATAGAGTGGTGGGGGAGGGGTCGCCCCACCACCACGCCACCCACCACGGGCACACGCACACACACACACACACACACACACACACACACACACATACACACTTACAAAATTTTATAAAAGGGTTAAAATAAGGTCATATTAAAAATAATATATTAAAATAATTTGTAAATAAAAAATAAAAAATAATAAATAAATATTAAATCATGAGTTAATAAAATAGTAAAATAATAAAATAATAAAATAATAAAATAATAAAATAATAAATTAAAAATAAATTATATTTTTAAAAATAATAATAATAAATATATAACAAATTATATATAAAAAAATATATAATAAATGATAATTAAAAAAATAAAAAAATAAAAATAAATAATTAATAAAAAATAAAAAATAAAAAATAAAAAATATTAATAAATAAAAAATAAATAAAAAATAAAAAAATAAAAAATAAAATTTAAAAACAAAATAAAAATAAAATTTAATTTGTTTTTTTTTAAATATTATACGTTAGGATTCCTCATAATAGCATGTCCTTTATATTTAGTTACACCTGTGACGAATAATCATCCTTAAAAAAATGTAACAACCAATAGTGATATACTCATAACCCCCCTTAAAGCAAAAAGCCTATCATCCCGCAATGTACCGTAATAATAACCCCCAATAAAAAACCGATACTCCTCTTCGCTAACCAGTATAGCACAGACAACTATTTTTCACAACACCCGCCATATAACATAGTCCAGTTATGGGTACGATCACCCATTTATTAAAACGGTAGTATATGCACCAAAGCAAATACACCGAAACAAATTAGACACACACCTTCAAGAAACACGCTACTTACAATCACGCAAACGACAAACGGGACGATGTAATGACATGAACGATTCACAAAAAACAAATGTCCGTCACTTCGAGACAGAACAAAAAGCAACGGCGCCTTGTGCCTCCATAGTTGATAATTCCCGCCAACAACAAGAAAAACACACACAGCGGTGCATGATCACGTGCGATAAGGCAATACAACAAACGAATGCTAACCTGTCCTATGACTAATTTGCACGTCACAGGAAAAGACCAATCCCCGCATGCTGCTGATACAACACAGACCATCGCGCAGCAGAACACCCTGTCACAAACACGCTTACCATACTGCATATACACGGCCGCTTCCGCGGACATCCCTCTGTATCACAAACCCACCCCTAGTTACTACTGCGGATAACCATACGAGATATACCCCTACCTTACACCCCCCAACATGCACAGCATCATCACTTGTCTGCATGTACTAAATTTCGCTCGTACTCACAACCCTTCATAACCCCGCTACATTCAGCACTAAGCATGGCTCGCCATACTATACAAAGACCACCTGCACTAGCATTCTCCCCTTCATTCTATCACGCATCTATGCAACTGCATGATTGGTCGTGCTGCACCTCTATCAAGGCTAAGCACACACTTCAACACCTTTTGCCACGTAACACTGGTCCCCCAGGACTCTCCCGCAGAAACAATCGGCCGAGAATACACTGGGTACCTGTGATCGGCTGAACGTAGTACAACACAACACATGCTGTACGAGCGTCGGGTGTAACACGTTCTTCGCTGCTATGGCTTCAGGACCTACTATGGTGGCTGCTGACATTTTGGCGATACCGGCAATGACAACACAGGCAAGACTCTCTAAAATTTCATACCTTTCATTCCCCATACTTCCCCTACCTGCCGTTCTCTTCCTAGCAGGAGCAAGTTATTACTAAGCTAACCTCTCTGATGAGCTGCTATGCGTGCTAGGCTGCGAAAAGCGCGCTTAAGGGCGTGCACCCCCCCTATGGTTGAGTCCTTCGACTCTCTCCTAACCCCCCCTAACCTACTAATACTAATTTGTATTGCTCCCATCTAAAACCTACGCCTTGTTGTGTGAACCACGGGTCAGACTAGTATGTTGGACATTTGGCTGTCTATCGTCCCATTCTATTGGGATGGCTGTGTTCTGTACACAAACCCCCCCTAACACTCGGCCGGATCTGTGATCCTGATGCCATGGCTTGGGTTGAATCCCCACCTCGTTAGACTCCACCAAAAGAATCCACGCTAACATTACCGATTAACCGGTTCGCCAACCTAACACCACCATGACCCCCCTCCCCCTTCCCCCCACCCCCCACCCCCAACCCCGACCCCCAACTGTTTGCGCAACATTTGCCATAACTACTGTATGATATGATACCACGAAATGTTGTACACACGCTTGCAGTATTACTACATACAGAAAGTATGGGACAATATCTGACACTGTTTAGAACGCCACTATGTGACTCTACATGATCTCTATGCAAGTGGTAAACTATTATACTTCCCGATTGTCAATATATAATATCCAATATTGGTACCGATGGATCAATCGCACTTAAGATATCATATGCGAGATGGCACTTCCACCACGAGCGATCGCTTTTGCCGGGACCCTTGATTGTGACAAGACATAACTCTTGTAGTATGAGACGATTGTTCATAGCTATGATCGCACTATCCTACGAAAAATTCCAAAAGGATCGTAATCACGCCGATGTCACACAAACCGTCTCTTATCTTTAACCCTTATTTAAATACCTACTACCAGGTATTATTCCTTTCCAAAATTAACGAATGTATTTTCATTTTTTCCTCCCCCAATCCT
Organism: Chara braunii; assembly: GCA_003427395.1. Lineage (NCBI taxonomy): Eukaryota > Viridiplantae > Streptophyta > Charophyceae > Charales > Characeae > Chara > Chara braunii. The sequence continues at coordinate 19,898 of BFEA01001095.1, forward strand.
TTCTTTGTTCTTATGACACCCTACACTTAGATTCGGTAATACAAGCGACGCGACATGAAACATTAAAACAGGAGTTGACATGAAATGATTGTCATAGCTACACCACAAACGTCATTCTTGTAAGTCGCTTAAAATATTGGGTTTAAAGTTTTTTRYTAGCAAATGCAATTGACACTTCTACTTTCAACCTCTAGGATTGATATATCATGTGCAACTGTCACTAAATGCCCTTCTGCGGGAACAAAATTGAAAGGATTTTTTTGCCACCACCAATACGCCCACTGATCTAGTCTGCAACCCTTTACGTTATTCACACTTTGTTATGAATTGCAAACTACTATGTTCGTATTTATTAGTTGCAACTGGCTGACGTGCGTAATTCTTGAAAATCCCGGATAATCTGCCTAAAACGATTACGAACGAATATGTATCCGTAGTATTCTCACGACTACATGGGCACCATTCATAACTTATACTACTCCTAAACCAAGAATTAAATAAAATGATAGGGACAATAACCTAATAGCCTTCTGTACTTACGTTGGTCTCTCCATGGTAATTTCATCTTGCTACATGAGATGTAGTATCGACTTTTAGTCAACCTTGGAATCGTCATGGAATAGTATCTTCTCACACCAGGCTTCGAGCAAACGGTAGGGCTTAACCAGGAACGGAAATGAAATGAGCGCGACTATAGCCAAATATCCTTGTATGCTTATCAATGTTTTATCGCTCTTGGATAAATATTTCCTATGGTTACGTAGGTGATGATTGTTTTTGAACCCCGGATCATCATGCTTCTCTTAAAAAATGAAATCAACATACCTATGAACTACTGCACACCGAACTTCTTGTTGATGGCGTCACTGATCTATTACGTTGATTGCCCTAATATTCCAGCAATACTATCATAAGACTGAATAACATTGAGTTCCTACAATTATTCTTGAATTTTAATTTCTTTTACCAATCGGCTAAATTCAATGTCTGTACGCATGATTATCAAACGGATACTGCTGGACTTGATAAGATTACGTAAACATCGCTGACTTATAAGTCCCCTGTTACTTTTGATGCAGAATGCTCCCAAAATGTATATTTCCATACTTAAAAATTGGGTTTATATAAGGTAAACTGAACGCATTATTATCAAACGGATATTGTTGAACTTGACAAAATTGTGGAAACATCGCTCACTTTTGATGCAGATTGCTCGCAAATTGTATATTATCATGCGGTTTAAAGAAGGTAACCTGAGTTAGGTAAGTACGCTAACACAACTCGTATGCAAATAGCACCATAAATTTCTGCGTTAGAAGTATACTCAAAATATTTAACATGCTTGATCGTGACTCATTATGAATCACAAAACACTAGTCGAATTTATTTCTTTTTAAACCAAAAATCACAACAGAATCTTCTTACACCTTCGCACCCCTTGCCCACAGCGAGCTTTGCGTAATAAGATACATATCTATGGTTCCCTTCACTTCAATAATCCCCGGTTGATATATTGGGACTAACATGACTTTAAATAAATAAAAAAATTCTTAAGAATCGCCTTTAGGGGTAATTTATGATTAATCATTTACGGGAGAGATATAGCTGTTTCTTATTGCTATCGATAAGTGAATCATTATGAATGGTATTTTATAAGCTTCCTATATTAGTAACACATACGGTTTATATGTGTACTAAGGTAGTTTTCCTTCATAACTAATCCTTTCATACGTACGAAATGGTTCGATTAATTCGTGTATGCGGATAAACTTTTGTGTGTGGATATACACAATTAATTTTTAAGGCAGCCTATTATCATTATAGCTGATGGTCCCATATTGCCAGAATTCATTCGGGTTTTAACAAACATATGGTTGACGTTGATCTCATTAATTAAAGTTAATGAAAAACATTGTGTTATGAGCAAGGGCGATCATCCCTAAAACAATATAAATTGGCTACTCCACATAATCCTAGGTGCTTTCGTCAACATATATATGCTGTCTCTTATACACATCTAGATGTGTATAAGAGACAGACATAATCCTAGGTGCTTTCGTCAACATATATATGTATGCACATATGGAATTAACGATAAATACATTGTGTTATGAGCAACAAACATATGGTTGACGTTGATCTCATTAATTAAAGTTAATGAAAAACATTGTGTTATGAGCAAGGGCGATCATCCCTAAAACAATATAAATTGGCTACTCCACATAATCCTAGGTGCTTTCGTCAACATATATATGTATGCACATATGGAATTAACGATAAATACANATCCCTAAAACAATATAAATTGGCTACTCCACATAATCCTAGGTGCTTTCGTCAACATATATATGTATGCACATATGGAATTAACGATAAATACAGAAACATTGTGCATCACGCAGTTAGGAGCGTATAGTTTAATATACGTGTTATCAATCCTCTCTTACATCATATGGTAATGATCGTACAGGCTTTATCGCATTTAGCGATGCTATCATAATGCTCTTCCACATGATCTATCTTGAGCAGGACGATATTATGGGTTACCATACTAATAAAATCGTTGTGCGTCATTATCTCTAAAAGAGAGGTAAACTTACTTAAGCGATCGAGCAATATAATTATGTTAAGCCGCAGGTACAGCAACGAGACCTAGGAAAGCGAGGTATCCATTAGAGCACCAAGTGAAGAAGCACAAGTATGATTAGATGATGCTTGCATTGCTCCGAGAAAATATGCTCGTGAGCATGTATAAATTCATCATTCCTCGTTTATTTATATAAATATGTGTATGGTTTTGCTCGACTCAACGTGTATCTTACCTCTTTGTTCCCTATATCTTCTTCGATCATAGGTTAGTTTACGCAGAGCTAGCCATGTAGGATAAATCTTTGTCAAAACCAATGAGTGTGCGTGGGTCATAGCTTAATCTAAGATAAACAGATCTTTTCAAAATTCATTCACTCCGGATTGAATAGTAATAATTAAAATAAAATTAAAATAAAAAAATAAAAAATAAAAATAAAAAATAAAAAATTAAATAGAAAATAAAAAATAAAAATATAAACAGTAAAAAGATCGAGTTTCACACACGAATGTTTTTTTTCCCCTACGACTGTACTTATCCGGACAACCGTTACGCAAAACCAAAATATTTCCCGACACTTTTACACACGTATATATCTTTTTTAATCTCTCAAAAACATATCTTACACTTCTTCCCAACATTTTATACTTGGGAGCTAAAACTCTTTTTGCGCTAGATAATTAACTAATTATTTGTCTATGCTCCAGAAGTATAATAATCGATTTAAAATTTGCCCATACATCACTAAATAATGTAAATATCGCATTATGATTGCAATCAGCCAGTACCTCACATCAATACACCCGCATGAGCACATGTTAGGTCACTACTGTAAATACGGATAGTTCACGGTATCCTCGTCTTTTATCCCTGATAATTACATAAGAATACTTCCGCTTTGGCCAATGCAAAAGTCCCATCGATACCTGCATATAAAATCGCGTTTGCCTCCAAAGCGTTTACATACTTGCAAACATAGAAAAACAATAATTATCATTATGACCACAAGCATGGATAAACAACCAAATGATCAAACCACCATCCTTGACTCCTAATTTACGAATTTAAGGTACGCACAATTTTTAATCCCGCAGTCGATTATACTTCTTCAGGCATCTGACAATAGGGTATTTTTTTTCTCTTGATAGATTGCTTGTTATAAAAGTTAAAAATAATGCGTTTACCACTCTTCAGAAGTATGAGAAAGGTACACGTTGAAGTAACACAAAAAACCTAAACCTATAGTTTACAACATCATACACAAAGGAATAGATGTTTACACACGCTTGCCACCAACGTTACAAACCATGAGRCTTTCTTAATTATAATATTGTCATASCTAAGCAAACCAAGTACAACATCGCCGCATTAKAACATGACAAGTGTAACGTACAGAAATACTCAGTATAATGCTTTTGCAAAATTTTACGTAAAACAATTAGGCCACCACTTATCGATGTGGCAAAAGACTCAGTTCGACTTCTTCGCCAAGATGGTAGTTAGCCGGCAACACAAATTGGTCATTTGCCCTAGCTTCGTTAAAACACGGAATACCTTCCAATAACGACATCACAATGTCTTCCTCTCATTACAAACTACCCCATGACGTACACACCATAGTCGGCTCTAACGTATGAGAAGAAGACCCATCTACCACCTATGCTTCTACTATCTAGACATACCCCGCTGCATGCTATTCACGCACTATTTCCGAACAATAGCCCTGGTAAGCTCTTTGAACTCCACACCCCGAAAATACTTCCTAGAACTCAAACCATGATGACCGATTGTCCCTTAGCTAAACCGACCCTCTCCCCTAAGCAGGTTTTCCTTCGCCATGTGGCATTGCACAAATACGTGCACGTAACTCAAAAAGAATAATATAGCTCGTCGAACATGTAGCCCCCTACCACTCATAGCTATCCGCTATGCTCAAAACCCCGACCATAGAACTTCGGGTGGCCAATGGTGGCTCTAATATCGCCTCCCACTCGACAAAGTCAATTTGGTTATCTGCATGCTCCTACAACAAATCACTCGTTAACAGCTCCACCATCCCCGCCAACACATCCACACCACCATCAGAAACTTCATTCGGAATATCTGTTGACGTCTTCGTTACGAAAACTGTCACTTCGCAAAGCAACCCATCCCAGTAGGCCAGACCTACGCACAATTTCAGGACCAAGCGCCCGTCTGCGGTGACACCATAATGTCGCACGGAGTTACTTCCCACCCGCAGACTAAACCTAAAATCCCTATCGCCTCCATCACCCCGACGATAACGCAGTTCCTGAATCTCAACCGTCTTCCCGAAAACCTCCCCCACGCATGTAGTAAAGACATCCATAGCTTGATCTTGGAACATTGCAATGACAATGAAAAATTCTAGCTTATTGCCCTGGCTGTACGACGCGTACTCCCGATTCCGCTTTTCCGATCACGCACAGATTACACCAAAAAAACCCGCTTAATGACATGTACTGTCGCGCAATCAATAACAACCAGATCCTGTCCTCCCTCTACCTGTTCACTACATCAGAAGTACGAATGGCTGGCTACACACGCTGATCAACAACGCTCGCTCGAGCTTCGCCAAGTTCCTTGTTGCGCACTGCAACAAGACTAAGTCGTTGACAATGCCAAACATGCTCTATACCCTATCGCACACATATGTTCATATAAAACACTGAACTGTAACACTGATGCTACAAGGCAGAACAACCTTTTTATACTTACACTCCCACTTACCCTCTATCTCCACACTTGAATCCCCACAATTAACCCTCTAATAATTAATAAAGTTAAAACAAAAAATGGAACTACGGCTAACCCCCATAAACACACGATAAAAACAATGAGGAGATAAGACCTATACGCGTAACTAAAGGATGCTAACCGTCGATATAGGATACCCATACTAAAACAGCTATACCCCTGCAATATATGCATAAAAGCCTTTCCGATTATTATCCATACAGTTGGTAGCATATAAATATATGCCTTATTAATCAAAAAAACGTTTATAATTATTTTGTAAACAAACAATAAAGATAATTTTAATTAAAAATTAAAAATAAAATTAAAAATATATTAATACTAAAAATAAAAATAAAAATTAAAAATTTTATAATAATTAAAAGGATTACTACAACCATAAAATAGAAATTAAATAATAAAATAAATTAAAAACATAAAGCATAGTAAAAAACAAGATAATTTTTTTTATAAAAAATAATTAAAAAAAAAAAAAAAAAGCTTTAAATACAAATAATAAGTTATTCTGGTTATTTTTAGAGAAATTTAAGAAAATAAAATTATTACGCTAGGCAAGTATGCGGTAAAATACAGACAATAATACATGGTGACTGTGCTTAAGCCCCCGAACTTCTAGTAATCACCCCATGAACGAATATATCCCTCCCTTTTTTTAGAAGACTACCTATGCCCTGGCACACAACCATGCCCTAATTGCCTCCATGCATCCAACACTCCACTAAGGGAGTAGGTCTGCCTCCTTCGAAACATGCTACCTAATCATCTTAATATCCGATATCAGACGTACCACTTAGCACAGGCTAACATTAATGTGTCCAATTCTGCCTGACTTAGTATACTCTGCGTAAACAAACACGCTCGATCCACGTGCCACATCTTCAGAAACCCCTAATACTATGAACCAGACCCCATTACCTTAATCAAGACTCTAAGCCAGATTAGCAATCCTAGTTGCATGTATGACTCCCCTGCTGCATGTACGAGTTGATGATTGCAGCTACATGCAACTAACTGTGAGTATATAACCATACATATGCAGGATGAAGACAGCATCCTCATGGGATGGCACCCGGAGCTTGCTGCAGCCATCAGGCCATTCGCTGCACTACGACCGCCTATTGTGCACTGTCAGATCGCCATGCTTGCGATCCCTGCAGACGTTCTACTGCAAGTCTATGAAGCAACGCTGGGACAGCCTCCATTCCTGATCGAGAACCTCTCCTTCAGCGATTGGGCCTCGCTTGTCCACGTCATGCAAAGCAAACCGCAGGAGCTAGACGCCAAAATTCAAGACCTTGCTAGCAATATTGCTGATTCTTGCAGAAAGGCCACCATCGAGAATAGAGAGCTTACTAGCCTTATTGTCGCTAAGACGGAGAAGATCATCCTCGATCTGCACGGATATGACTCTTCACATTTCGATACCGCAGGTCAGGTCTCCATCTCAGAAAGGGCAGAAACCTTCAGCGAGACTTACATCAATCGTATGTCACTCTCGCAAGTAGAGCTGGAATACTTCAAGAAAAAGGAAGCTGAGCGAATGAGCCTTGCACACACTGAACTCACGCCGCTCTCGAGAGACGCTAGACACAAGTTCGCTAAGAACAACCCCTTCTTACCACTCGCATCTGGGTCCTGGACAGAGAAGGCTGTACAGTGTGTCCATAACCAGCTATGAAAGCTTGACACCTTCAACTACACAACACCTATCAGTGTGGAGGCATACACAGCGCTCGCAACTATCATTGACGCGGAGATAGAAAACTGCCGCAGTGCTGCTAGGAATGATACTATATACTTCCCTGCTAACAGAGGAGGTCAAGATGCGAAATTTCCACCAATTGCGGGGCTCGAGAAGGGCAGATGTGCAAACAGACCTCTCCTTCATCAAAAGGGCATCCCGAAGTTCCCTGCAGACCTCTCCGAACTCAAGAAGCTTTGGAACRCAGGCAAACCTTATTTGAMGTGCACTTGCCCCGRATGCGAGAAGAGCTTCACATGGTTCGACCATATGATATGGTATATCATTGGCAACCTAGACAGGATCGACCCTCTTGCTCCAACAGACAAGATCAGGATGCTTGAGTTCCAAGCACTCCTGCGCACGATATGGAGAAAGGCGATTCTTGCGCAGATCTCCTTCATTTTTATGAGGGAATACATGATCAAGATCGTGCATCTCCTCACACARAACATAAGGATATCAGCAGAACAAATACTGGAATASGAAGACTTCAGGTACGTAMCRTTTGTGCACAAGYTCACCGCTGCATTGTTGCCCGGCGCCGAAGGATTACTAGCACAGAYASCGAASGCACGRCGAAATRTGGAAGCCGAAGATAATTCACTGAGAAGATGCAGACAAATGAGGCTTGGCAGCACGCTCGCCACAAATGCGTCACGTACCACACCTTTCCAGACGTCTGTCTGCACGCCAGAACTACGGACACTCAATGGCACCACACCAATTGGACCTTCAAGTAACACACCASGCAGCACACCTGCAAMSTGTAGCACACCATCCCTAGCAAACCACACAAGAATGCCGTCTGCAACTAACACACCTGCTCCCACAGCGCACGCTACCCCGCTGCACATCGATAACACACGCACGGGTCCGCCCAACTGTGCACCTGGCTGTACACCTGCATCCTGCAACACACCTTGCCTGGCTAGCTACACGAGAACACCATCAACAACTCACATGCCTTCAATCGCTGCACACGCCGCTCCACTGCAAACACGCAGCCCGACAACTCTACACAACACATGAGCCAATAGACCAGATCGTAACACTGCAATCGCCGACGCCAACCCTGGTGCAAGTTCAACACTGCCCAGGACGTATGACACTAGTAACCGCACAATTTCCAATTCTAATTGCAACCCCGTAACCGCACCACACAGACATGTCCCTGCTGCCATCACAGCTGCTCCAAACATGCCTATGACAGTTGGCTTCGCTCAGATATAGACAGCCGCTAACGCCCTTGCAAACGCTGCTGCACAGCTTGCCACACGGCAAATGCACGCAACTCCTGCTGGCAACACTGCAATCCCAAACACAACGGCCACCACACTACCAGCAACCGGGCAAACCAACACACAAGGAACCAGCCACGCACTGCACATGAACAACTTAAATGCAGCACACATTGGGGTAAGCACTCAACCAGGGTTCACCACTTCACTCCCATCGCACCTGACCGCCTATATGAACAGCCATAGCAATACGGCACGCACAGACAGTGAAGGACAGGCTCGCAGACGAGAACTACTTCTGAGTATTGCAATGAATCCCCTCCCTGCAGAAGTTAAAAGGAATCGCAGAAGAGGTAAAAAAACGCAGAGAATCCTAATCGCACAAGGAGCAGACGCTAGCAAAAGACAGACTAGGAGAAAGAAGGTACAGTATGACGCAAGACAGCCAGACATTCATGAGGCCTTCATGACGCAGCAGCAACGACAACTGATGTTTGCAACTCACCTCCAGCCACCTGCTCAAGTTGAATCTGGAACAGTAACACATCAGACACAGACAAGTTCTCCGGCCCTCAGAAGTACTGACCAAGCATGGTCACCACGTGCAGACATGGTCCTGGCGCAATGGATGCTCAGGGATAAAGCTGCGGCATTACCTTCCTTGGAACAACGAAATGGAGCAGAACATGAAGTTATCCAAGTCAGCAGCTGCGACGTCGATGACGGAGAGAGAAGGCAACTCCCCATCACAATCAGTTCGCCATCCCCGGATACCCCGATCAGACCAATCTCTGTGATTGACGCTCTGCGAACAAATTACGGTGCTAGCAGTGCGGATTCCTCCCTGCTCCGATCAAACAGCGGAAGCTCACCACAGATGAACGGCTCGCAAGCATCAGACAATTCCTGGAAACGTGTTTGCCGCAGGCTTAGCCCGGATTACCCAGACAACTTTCCTAACATTACTAGGAGTTAGCTTGAGTAGATTCAGTAGCTAAGCACAGGACAGAGTCTGTTCCCATAGACCACAGACCTTTTTTCTATAAATATTTTAATTCTAGCTAACTCATAGAATAATGGGCTTACATCAGATAATACTTGTCTAGGCTAAGTTACCTATAAGGTAATACACATTGATTAATATCCCAAATATTTTTTACATTCCTAGCCTGTACATGGATAAAGCGTGCTTAGGCCGCTGATCTTCAGACAGATGTTTGCTGAGCAGTACTATTATTTTGCCCAATAAAGCAAACCAACTAAGTTTGCTGAAACGTTTTCTCAAAAACCTCCGGCCTTTTCTCTAGACTGAATTTGAAATAGCATGATGGTTTTGTTGTTACTTCCTGCATATACTACCCTTCTTTTATTTCACTACACGAGCAGCTGTTTAGTTAAACAAACATACCCCAATCTCGCAATTACAAACGCTTACCGTAGCACCTCAGAAAGCCAACGTCCTGTTAATAGCACTTACAATCCTTCTATGTAAAAACAATCACAATGAACATACAATGAAACCCATAATCCGTGCTAAAAAATGATTTGCACGGGAAATACGAACATAAAATAACCTCATACACCCACGAACTAATCTCTGTACCGTAATAACAACCAACACTGTCACTTTATGGAAACGTATCATCAGTAAATTGCAGCAATGTTAATCCTCCCGATGAAGGTACCATAGTCCCTACCGAAGACTCACAATGAACCCCCACACTTAACCTGACTCACGCCCTATCCCACGTAATCCGAACTCTATAACCATAATTAATAAGGAAATGTTTTCATCAGTAAACTGCAGCCCTGTTAATCCCCCCGATGAAGGTACTATAGTCCCTACCTAAGACTCACATGAATCCCCACACTAAATCTGACTTACGCCCTGTGACAGAGTAAAACTCAGACGTACCCCCACCTCCCACATCTGCTAAAGATATAAATTAAAAACGACTAGCAATGTTAACCTTTTTTTTCACCCTCGATTGACTTACTCTGGTTTTTCAGATGCATGGCATGCTCCATGGTCGCTGAACAAAAAGTTTCCTCTCAAATCACCACCTCGACTGCAGCGAATGGAAGACGGAAGACTCGGATGGAGAGCGAAAAAAGAAACAAACAAACAAATCATCTCCTGCCACTATGCAAATCGTCTGATGGATCGTATCAAATTCAAGAATATATTTAGTAAAATCCTACTTAACTATAACCAAGACGCTGTCCAAATCCTAGAAAAATTCACATTCGCTTGGACGTATAACGATCATATTGCCAAGGCCCTCTATAAGCCTGCTGCAGTATTTCAGGATTTTGAACTCTCAATATGGATAAGCCAAATCCCAGAAAATTGTTACTTCCAACAACCAAGATATAAGGGGTTTCTAAACACTTTACTTGCTGATATGCTACCTAAAGAAGAACCCCCGCACGTCATCACACTAGACCTCAACATCTGCAACAATCCTGAACTACAGAACATGATGAAAAAGGTATACATCACATTCCTCCGGCGGCTTTAAATAAAGATGATGCAGCTACCGCTGCAAACCAAGTATGGTCTCAGCTCCTCTTGGCCCTCCTTAATAATGGTTTCCCCCTCGCTTGACGCCAGCAAGAACAGGCAAAAACAGAGTTTGATAAAATAATCAAATGCAATCTCGAAAATGTAACAACGCATAGGGTAGCAAGCATAAACGACCATGCAATCAAAAGTGAAATCAACTTCTTAACCAAACACTTCTACATATCTGGAGCCGACAAAGCTTCCAATACGCCGGTCATCTGCTGCACAAACCTGATAAGGTTCCTTGCACTACAGAGGCTCTCCAGCCCAGACTTTGAACAATACGAAACAACTGCTACTAAACTACTAGACAACATGAAACTCCAACTAACAACTAGATTCCCAGATATCCCCGTTGATAAAATAGAGATACCTTATCTCTTTGCCACCTACAAAAAGCACAAAAATTCCTTCCGCTGGCTAACAAACGCAGCAGACGTTATTACGACACCTATGGCTGATCTAACAGTTGATGTCCTTGCTGCATGAATCCAAATGGTTGAAAACTACTGTGGCTTACTCACACAAAAGACACAGACCGAAGCTGGGCTCAGTGTCCCCTTCTGGTGGCCTATAGAACCAACATCGGACTATACGTACAACCTACCAAACCAAGTCTTCTCGGTCTTCTCTGCCGATATTAATAGATGCTACGAAACCATCCCGACGGATGAGAGCGAAGACGGCCTGCCAACTGCAATCCGCTTCTTTTGCAAACTGGCCTTCAAACAAGCCAGAAAATCATACGGAAAATGGACATCGCTCTGTGACTGGTATACAAACCCACCTAATGGCTATCTTATAATCAATGAGAACATTGTGCAAGAAATCAACAACTGGTTAATAAATAATGCCTATACATCTCTAGGAGGAAGCATCTGGAAACAGATTCTTGGCATTCCCATGGGTGTCAGTTGTTCACCTGTTTGGTGTAACATATATTTCTTCAAGTATGAATACTGCTTTATGAAGAAATTGACACACAAAAACAACAGAAACCTACTGCACCTATTTCAACATGTTTTCCGTTATTTTGACGACTTCCACATCTTGAGCGACCACAAGATTCACGAATTCTTAAACCCTGATATTACTAGTCCGTGCAACAATTTTTTCCTTTATCCCCTACACCTGATAACCTTAAACGAACAGACTACGAAAAAAACACAGATAAACGCCAAGCTTCTCGGAACACAAGCAAACTTCCTTAACACCACAATAACCATCACAAACCAGAAAACTGGTCAATACGTCACACACAAGTATGACAAAACGAAAGACCTGGACTTCCCGATTACACGATTTATCCATGCCAACTCTAACAGACCGCTCCAGCAATTGCTTAACATTCTCATACCTCAGATTATCACCATTATGATCATTGAAATGAAACCACGGTACGATGCAAAAGAAATCACACTTGCCATCCAAATTTTTCAGAAGAATGGTTTCAGAAAACACAGACTACTCGGAATCATTTATAAGGTTCTAAATAACAGCCTAGACTACCAGCCTTTCCGATGCAACCCCCAAACGGTACTGCAATACTTGAAAATCAGATTCCCAGCACTAGCTTTGGATAACAAAATTAGCAAAATATAATCTGAGCAACTCTAAAATCAAACATCTAAACTTACGATAATAACACCTGGAGCTGAGGAAGGACCAACACATTTCCAGGCATATCGAACGTCATTGGACCACCCCTCCATAACTAACATCATTTTTGGCACAGGAACACAAACAATCACATTCGCACACACACTCCCCCATACACACGCAGATACTTATTTGCACACACATAGATGAATTTGCAATATGAATAAAAAATTATAAGGTAATAAATAAATTTAAATCAAAATTAATTAGCAGATAAATAAAGGTATGGTTAATAAATAAGTTAAGCAAGAAAATAAAATTAAGTAAATTAAAAATAATAATATAAAATAAAGTGGTAAAAAACATAAAATAATAATTAAAAGTTAACAAATAAAACCAAATATTAAAACAAAAAACAAAAAACAAAAAACAAAAGTTGATAAAAAAGATAAAAAACATCAACACAGCAAATTGTAGAGAAAACGTATTGGTGTGTGTTGCCAACAAAACTGGCAAGGTTCGGATGAAGAACCTACCCCTGTTGGGGTAGGTCCAACGTCATTGGACCACCCCACCAAGACCTTCATCACGAAGGGTACGGGGAGGGACACACACACACACACACACACACACACACACATACACACTTACAAAATTTTATAAAAGGGTTATAAAAAGGTCATATTAAAAATAATATATTAAAATAATTTATAAATGAAAAATAAAAAATAATAAATAAATATTAAATTATGAGTTAATAAAATAATAATATAATAAAATAATAAAATAATAAAATAATAAAATAACTAGGCTACCAGAGTGGCCCGAGTTCACTTGCCCGGCCGGGCCAAAAAAATTAAAAAAAATTAAGAAAATAATAATATTTTTTAACATTTATTTTTATTTTAAAATTGGTAGAGAATTTTGATGTGACCGTGTGGCATAAGTTGTTCAGTTTATTTTTCTGGATAACATATGTTTTTTTCGGATTTTTTTTTTTTTTTTTTTTTTTTTTTTCTGGGTGTCCTTGCACGGGCTGGCCACCCAGGACCCGAGCGGCCCCGGATGGTAGCCTAGTAAAATAATAAATAAATGAATTAAAAAATAAATTA
>BFEA01001095.1:35735-48988 GCA_003427395.1 Chara braunii
AAGAATACAAAGAACTGCCAACCAAAAATCCCTCCCCCCCAAAAAAACTTATTTTTAATTTTGTTTTGACCCGCGGACGCGTCCGCGGGTGTTTCATAGCCTGTAGGGGGTCTTCTTCCGATCCATGGATGCGGCCGCTGTCCTCGTCCCTGTCCTCGGATTGCGGCCTAGCGGCCTAGCGGCCTCGGCCGAGCAGACGTAGCAGCCTGTTCTCTCTCTTTCTCTCTCAAGAACCCACAACGATCAACCTGCCTCTCTCCCTCTCTCTCTCTCTCTCTCTCTCTCTCTCTCTCTCTCTCTGTTTGCTTGTTGTTAGTATGAACATAAGCAACAGCAACACATTTTGTGTTGCCGTGTAGAAGTAATCACACATTTATATTCTATGATAACACAAATTGTGTTGCTCATTCTCCCTGCTTGTGGTGGTCTTCCTGGGTCTTTCACCACCTATACCACACCAACCCCAACCTTTTTTGTTGATTTGTTTTAAGCATCTTCATTTTTTGTAAACACCTAATTTCCCTACAAAAAACCGAAAATCATTTCTAAAAATAATACAACACAACTCAGGGACCATATCCCTCATGATAAAAAAAAAAAAAAAAAAAATCCTGCTTTTTTTTTTATTTTTTTTTTTATATTTTGTTTAAATCGAATTTCGATTTGTATTTTAAAAAAAGGCTAAATGAAGTCGGATTCCAAAATAAGAAACATAGCATTGTTAGGTTTTACCAAGCTCTACACCCTTATTTTGACGAATTTTTAGGGGTAAGAAAAAAAAATAAACAACCAGGCCGCAAACTGAGCCTCATCGGCCGCGGCTGTGACAAGCTTTTTCGGCCGCAGCGGCCGAATTGCCCGCAGCCTAGGCTGCGGGTGTCACATATTATATATATATGTAGGGTTGTAGGGCTTGAAAAACCCTACAATCCTATTTTTGTTATTTTGGATTTCGACTTCGTTTCATATTTAAAAAAAATAAAAAACAAAATTCGAGTGAAAAAAATAAAAAGAAAAAAGAAAAAAAATAGAATTTTTTTTTTGTCATTTTTTATCATGAGGGATATGGTCGCTGAGTTTTCCTGTATTTTTTTTAGAAATGTTTTTATTGTTTTTTTAGGGAAATTGGGTGTTAAAAAACAATTAAGATGCAATAACTGGCCCCAGACCCGCTAAAACATGGAAACATGCAATGCGTCGCGTGTCTTTTTTTTTTTTTTTTTTTTTTTGGTGTGCGTGTGTGTGTGTGTCTATGTGACACCCGCAGCCTAGGCCGTGGGCGTTTCGGCCGCTGCGGCAGGAAAAGTCGGCCGCGGCCGCGGCCAATAAGCCCAGTCCGCGGCCTATTTTTTTAATATTTGTTTTTACCCCTAAAAAAATGTTAAAAAAAAAAAAAACTATAGGGGTGTAGGGCTTGGAAAACCCTACAACCCTACGTTTTTTATTTTGGAATCGAACTTTGTTTAAGATTTAAAAAAAATAAAAAACAAAATTTAATTTAAACAAAATAAAATAAAAAGGAAAGCATAATTTTCTATTTGTCATTTTTTATCAAAAGGGATATGGTCCACGAGTTGTGCTGTATTTTTTTGAGAAATGAATTTCGATTTTTTGTCGGTAAATTAGCTTTAATTAGGTGTTTAAAAAAAATGAAGATGCAAAAATAGAAAACAAATAGACAAAAAAAATGTTTGATTGATTGATTGATTGATTGTGTGTGTGTGTGTGTGTGTGTGTGTGTGTGTGTGTGTGTGTGTGTGTGTGCGCGCGTGTGCCGGGGACTCGGGGAGCGGAGGGAGGACACCTCCCCCACCAATCAATCAATCAATAAAAACATGTTATTCGTTAAAATAGGACATTATATTTTAAATTGGTACTCGCAAGCTATTAATTTCATGTTAAAATCGCTATATTTTCGACCTGAATGGAACTTAGGATAGGAGTAGTGAACCCGACGAATGCAATTGACAGGCCATAAATTGAATCTAAACTGGAGATTCAAGGCAGTCACTTACTGATCATGATAGAGTAAGTGTGGATTCCATTGCACTTCCATAAATTTTGTAACTTAGTCTAAGTCTCAAAAGTCGTTACGGTAATTACATGAATTGTTGAACTCTCGATTTAATCACAGCTTGCTCAATTTTGTGTCAACATTGAGTCGGACCTATTTTAGATGACATTGTGACTTGCTAAGTACTATGCTTCCGTCCCATTTCGATAATTTATCCTTCGGATGGTTTAAGTACTATGGATTCCGTCGCACTTCGATAATTTATGCTTTAAATTTATGCACTAAGTTAAACTTAGAAGACGTAAAATTTAATGTTGTGACTTGCATAAATTGTAACTCAATCGAAGAGTAAAGTTTAAGTCTAAAGCCTTAGGCAATCGCACGACAAACGAGATCATGCCTTAAGGCTAAAGCCTTAGGCAATCACACGACAAACGAGATCATGGTTTACGTACTATGGATTCCATCACACTTCGACAATTTATGTACATACTTATTAAAAGACTTGTTCGGTGTGATTTGCATAAATTGAAACTCAATCGAAGAGTAAAGGCCATTATTACATGGTAATCGAGATGGTTTAAGGATGGATTCCAACGCACTTCGATAATTTTGGACTCCATCACACTCCGACAATTTATGTTACTTAAAAGACGTAACTGGCATGTTATTGTCATACATTGAAATTCAATCAGCATACGTAATGAGACACTTAACGACAGGGTTGTGAATGACCTTAGAGTCTGCATCGCACCAACTATCACTAAGCATCGAGTCAGACGTGCTACAAATCACATTGTGTGAAGAAGAAACTAGAAATCGATCGATGAGTCAATACAATCACACGGTAAACAAAATGGTTTATGTATGGATTCCGACGCGCTTCGACAAATAATCATAAATTGATATAACATTGTCATATCAAACTGAAATTCACGTGAATACCATGGATTCCGTCTCACTTTAAGAAACATCGTAATCATGAAAGAATAAAAGTTCAAAATTGTATCGACAATTAAAAGTTGAAAATTGTATCGACACGTGCAAGAAATCGCAAATGCAAGATTGAAGTACGTCTAAATTAAACGCTACAAGCCAACTATAGTCTAAATTAAACGCTACGAGCCGCAATAATCCAAACTTTCTAAATCGCTATCATTTACAAAAATTAAAGTCTCTACCGACGTCCAGACGTCCCATGAGAATCAAACTTGTATAAGGCATTCATTGACGACCCGAAAGCAAGAGTTTGTGGCTGTCCCTCCGTAGCCACTCTCGAGAAAACCGAAATGTACTTCATCCTCACAAACCTACAAGCACCTGCCAAGGACTTACTGATGGCGTCACACACACAACATGCCACTTGCTCTACCTCATGCTACTTATGAACCTTATCAATTTGACCAACAATCTCCAAATCGGATTGTCCGTTCTCGTACAGAAGGCGCAAATTCCCCATGTTGCGACCATTGATTCTAAGCTGGTTGCAAGAAACTAGCACTACAGCGTCTACCAAAGACCGCTTTCAGTTTGAACATGCCACACACAACACTCTGCAGAAGTTAGAACCGACTACAGACAACCGTATGCAACAATACGATACATCTTTTGGACATATTCCGGCACCACGCAGCGGATATACTTCCAAAAACGGATTGTAGGAGGCACAGTCCGACAACTCTTGTTTCAAGTCCGCAGACCCCACCCGAGGTGACCTCGTGACGTTGTCCAGGCGAAGGTACAGAATAATGAGGCACTTTGATCACGCTTCCCCACTCCATCGTGAAGGTATGGAATAATGAGGCACTTCTCTTCCTGCCTGAGCGTGACGCGCAGGGACGAAAGTTGTCAGACACCAATGGAATAATGAGGGACTTTGATCACGCTTCCCCACTCCATCGCGGCAGCGAAACGGACCTGCCAAGGACGACCCTGTAGCGTGCTGCACGGGATGTGGGTCGTACTGTAGGTCGAGGCTTTTGGTGCCACTGCCCTCCTCGTCCGCGGTCGCGTCGAACTCGATCTCGGTGGTCTCCTCGTCTTCCGTGGAGATCAAGGAGGAGTAATTGTCGAACGTCCACTCCTCCTCTGACTCCACGAAGTACAGGGACTGCAACCTCTCGAGGAAGGTCTTCGCGTTCATGCAGGAGGCGCCATGGTAGTTGTCGAGCAACGTGAATATGTGGTCCTTGCGGCGCACGTACTCGGCGTCAGTGTCTTTCTTCGACCGTGTTTGCAGGAACAAGATGTCGTATATCTTGTTCCGCTTCCTCGCACTCAACTTGAACCACATGTCCTTCTTGTTGTTCCACACGCGAGCCCGAGTCTCGGTGACAACCATAAACTCGCAATTGTGGGCACCCGAATTGACCTCGCTTTTGACGAGATCAATTGTAAATTCAAGAGCTCGGAGTTCCCTTCCATCGCGATGACGTGTCGTCCTGCCTTCAGTACTTCCCACACTGATCGCGCGTGTGGCTTCCCGAGGAAGACGACACCCTCCCCCTTCTTGGTGACGGATTCGAGAAGATTAACGAATTGCGCGGGGTTACGTTCCATGTCCCCGTACACACTGCCCCGACGTGCAGGCGAGGTATGCGACCAGTCGCAAGGGCTCAACGGGATGTCGGACACATCCGTTTGCGTAACCTTTTGTGGTAGCCGCACTGCAGCAGCGGCGCCTACCGGCAGTTTCCCCTCGTAGACGACGGACGTGTTAGCGAGCAAATCGTCGTCTTTGAAGAGTATGTACATCCGGTCGTCTTCCGTGTACAAATTGTTCCCGACGGGGAAGATTTTCTTCTGTTGACTCCTCCTCACCCACTTCCCTTCCAGCAGCTTCATGAAAGAAAGATGGTTCATGCTGGCCAGAAACGAGAGGTTCTGCTGCCGCGGGACGAAGACGACGAGCGTCCAATGCGACGGACACCACGTCTTTAGTTGGGAATCCAGAGTGTCGAACGCTTGCGGTTTCCAAAGCTTCAGGTCCACCGGTTTGCATAGATCGAGGACGAATGTGTGACTCTTTGTGGCAACCACTATCGTCTTCACCTCCGCACTCCTTATGTCTGCCTCCAAGGGGCCGTTGCCGAATGGCGTGATGGATGTCACGTCGCCCGTGTCTTTCCATTTTATGTGCACAATGCCTTCGGCGAGCACGATCTTGCGACTCTTCAGTCTACTGCCTGTCAACACGGACAGGACCTTATTCCTCCAGTCGACAGACAGCTTCTTGTGACCGGCCAACTTCTCCGTCGCCTCGATCGATCTGTCGTCGTCGCAGCCCATGTAGGGCGGGCAGTCGTTGAACAGTGAGGAGTCAGTGACGTATTTCCAGCTCCCGTCCCACAACTCAGCATCCAAACCACGACTCTCAAACTGTCTGAAAATCGCGGACCTTGATTTCAGGAATGGGCACCTCTGGCTCCAATCCGCGTCCGGCCTCTTGTTATGCTTGAACTGGTAGTAGTTCCACAAACGCACTAGCACCCAGTCGCACTTCACCAAATGCACTATCTCCTGGACGCTCAACTTTCCGAGCTTCGCCAACGCCGGGGAGCCGGTCTGGACCCAAACCACCTCGCAAGCGAGCACCTTCTTCAGGATGCGGCACTTCTCATTGTCGGTTAGCGACTCCATCGTTTTCCAACAATGTGCGTCGGGCTCAGGCACTTGCACGAACCACTCGCCCTCCTCCTCCTTTTTGCCTTTCTTTGTCGGCGGGTCCATAGGGACGTTGTACACGACCTCCTTCCTGCCCAGTTTGTCGTTGTCGATGTAGGCAACCCCAGGCTTCACGTTTTTGATTTCTTCTTCCGCATGATCCACTTTGCGCCGTTGTGTCCGAGCAATCTGCCTGTCTCCTATTTCTCGAAAAACTCGACGGCCAGTTTCCAGACGTTCTCCCCTGCCATCGCCAGCGGGAAATAGGAACGCAGGGCAGCGCCTTGTTTCCTGATGGCCTCGTCGCCCTTCTGATCTGCGAGAATCCACAAGTTGTTGTGCGGTCTCATATTGAGCGCGACATTACAGAATTCACGCCACTTCCGGACAGTTGTTTTCCGCTGGGGTTCCCCACAACAGCACGTGGGCAACCGGCGCACTTCCGCTGCCACCTAATGTCTCTCAATGACAGCTTCAACTGTCGTGGGGGCGCCTTCAGGTCCTTCTTGTTGTCCTGGGAACAGACAAGGAAGTACCCTTCGAAGTCCCCGTCCGAAAAGTAGACCATTCGTGTTGGCCACCGCTCGAAATTGTATTTCCTGGCCACCTCGCTGCCGAGGAGCGACCTCGCTGCAGCCGCGTTGTGCTGCCCACACACCGCGTAGTAGTAGTATTGTCCCGCCAGCTCATCCCTCCATTCCTCCGGCCTGAGACGTTCTGCTTTGGTCCCCGGAGTCGGTTTATTAAGCCCCAGCGGTGCTAGCTTCAGGTTAGGTAAATCGTAAGACTGCGCTTTGTTTTCGAACGCCAACCGCATCGCTTCTTTGATCCCTTCCACGACCACCGGATCCAGGGACCGTTGGTTGTATAGGTCCTCCCACTCCCCGAGGTCGACGACCTGCGCAGGGCTAATCTCGAACTCCCGCTTTGTCCGAACGCCGTCTTTGTACTCTAGGAAGTACCCGACGTCGACGTCGGTGGGAGTCCCTGTTGTCGGTGGAGAAGACGGTCCAGACTCAGGCTGCTTCTGTCTCGAAGACGGTCGTTTGGCAACCTGCCGGCCCTGCTCCCCCTCGGTCCCCTTGCGTTTCTCCCCCGCAGTCCTGGGGGCCTTGCTCTTTAACTTCTTCGCAGAACCGGCGTACTCGTCTGGACGATCCCCCCTCCTCTTTTGTGGAKCRCCTTGCGAGCCCWGGCCGCCCGCGGTTACCTCCTCTACACTCTGGCCCTCGCTCGCCTCCAAGTCGACCTCCGAAGAGGCTGCCAACTCTCCTGCAGGTTCCGTACTCTCCCGTTGAACTGGAGCGTCAGTCTGAACCCCAGGAATAGACAACACAGACCGCCGCGTGTCCCTCAACGGCGGAGCAGGCCCCTCATCCTCGCTGTCATGGAACTGACCTCAGCTCTCGCCACGGTGCAGTTGAGTAGCGGGACAAAAACCTAGATCACCGCCCTCCGCCGCTGCCCCGCTTGACTCGCAACCGCTACACAGCCTCAACGGCAACGAGAGCTCCAGGGAGTGGCCGATGTCGCAGGGGACGTTGAGAGCAATGTTCCTGTCCTCCAACATGTCGAAAAATTCACGCGCCAAAACAAATCCGCCCCCGAGAACGAGTTCTCTGTAGAACGAGGTGTTCATAGCACTCGCTCCGAACCCCTCACACAATTCGAGGTCCAACAACGTCCCTTTCGAATTGGCAACGACGTTGCCCTTGGCACCATAAACCTTTTGCATATAGAAATGTCGTCGGCCCCCCTTTGCGTCCTCCCACCGCAAAACAGCCCCAAGCACTCTACGCCTTCTGCTGTCGATGAAGATGACAGGACCACATGGCTGCGCAGTGGGGTTAGAAGCGTCTCCACAGCACCAGTCGATGAACCATTTCGACCTCGAATGGTTCGACCACCCCTTCGTGGCAGTAGACGTCCGCCTCGTGGAATCTTTTCCTGATTCCTTCCCGGAGGTCCCTGTTGGCTCCACCTCGCCCTTGGAAGAAGACATCCTGTCTGCGAAAAACAACGCAAATCAAAAACCACACCATGAAGTCATCGTCTGGCAAAGCACAGGAGAAACAGAACAGTCGCTGCCACACGCCAACGCAGGCTGCAGCGCAGCGAAATCCGCACACAAAGACACCCTGGCACCCAAATCCGGGACGGTGAGAACGGGTAGTCCGCCGGGATCCGAACCTCAATAGGGTATGAGACCGGGAGGCAGACAGAGAGAGAGAGTAGCAAGTGAAAACTCGCAGTGTGCATGGGATCAAGCGCTGTTTATGCAGCAGACGGGGCACCCGGAAGAACAAAGAGAGACCAACGCACAGTGAAAATCGAGAAGTCCGCCAGGATCCGAACTAAAGGACGGTGCGTGAGATAGAGACGGCGGAATTAGAATTCGGGAATTTTTCGCGGGAATCAACGGGCGGTCATGTTCGAAGCTCGCCCTCRACGGGGTAGTGTCCCCCGCGTAGCACTCGAAACCYGGACAGGCCAGCACGCAAAGTCCGYCGGGATCCGAMCTAGAAGAGGGTGCGAGAGATGGAGATAGAGTCAGTCATGCAGCCAGCGTCCCAGAACCGTGCTCGAGCAAACACACTCCGRAACTGTTGTCGGGCGGGTTGTGCGATCCACCCGGAACCACGAAGACCAAAGACAAACCAACGCACCTCCCGAAACGTGAAGTTMGTCGGGATCCGAACTTCAGGAYGATGYGACARGCAGAGACGGCGTCAGAGACACACGATCCSCAAGTCTATGGTTGTCAAACTCAACCACGACTCGGGAAGGCCACACTGACATRAAAGGCTRGTTGAAAAGGAGAAGTCCGCYCGGATCCGAACTTCTTCTGATGTCCGATTTCGCGGTATGCACAGCTCGGCACTGGATGAACCCAAGTTCGAAAGCGGCAGCCGCGACAACATTTTAGGGGTCCCTGGACTAGGGTTGTCGTTGCAATCCACGGGGGATCCGGAAGACCGCTGTCTGTTCCAATAGACAGGCGACACGGGAAGTTCGCCGCGATCCGAACTTCAGGAGGCTATGAGAAAGAGAGACAGAGAGAAATACTGGAGCAACTATGAGTCTAGACGCAAGACGGGGTCCGACCATGGCGCTCGAGGAAAAAAAACGGGGTCCCACATCTGACCGCAGGTTTTTATGGCAGCAGTCATTGAGTCCGTCTGTGCAACTGGCCGCAGTCGCGATCCAGCATCTCTAAAGACTGCCCGAACAACTGATTAAATGCCGGTTCTGGAGGGGAATACTGTTTGTAGAGTGCGAAACTTTGCGCAAAATAGATCCAGATCCAACAAGAAGGCCCACCGAACTTGCCCCATTTGCGATTTAGCATCCCGAAAGATTGCCCGAACAACTGATAACATGTGGGATCCGGAGGGGAATTCTGTTTGTGGAGTGCGAAACTCTGCTCAAAACAGATCCAGATCCAACAAGAGGGCCCGTAAGAGTGCTTTTGGTATTTCGCAAGGACATTGATCGACTGTTTGGCACATGTTGATGGCGGTCGGACGACAACCGCATACGGAAAGTGTTTGCGAAGTTCAGTTGGTGGAGGACTCAGATCGCAAGAATGTCCAGGCGGAATTGGTTGCAAGACTGTTTCGAGGGCCGTGGTGGACGGGGTTTCGGCCTCCGCCAAACACTCGAAGCTCGAAGGCCGGTCGGACGCACAGGCCAAAACGCGAAGTTCGCCGGGATCTGAACTTCAGCAGGGCGCGACACGGAAAGACACGGCGTGCACTAGAACATGCTGCCTCTCACACCTTCCTCCACTACTCAATATCTGCCATTTTCGGCAGCACACAAGCCTCTCACACGCCTCCCTTCTTTTTGCTTACACACAATGTCTAACCACACGTCCAGATCTAGTGACATTTGGGGTTCCCCGGGGACGAGGTTGTGAACCGAAGCCATACAAAGTATTCATTGATGATCCGTATACGCGGATCAAAGGATCGTCGACCGTTGCACTCTCCGAAAAGACGGACATGTATTTCATCCTAACAAACACTCCCGGTCGTGCTAAGGAATTCCCTGTACAGTCTCGTACATCGGACACTTTCTCCTCGACCTCATGATGCAACGGAAAGTTTTGGACCGGCCATGCTATCACCAAATCTCGCCACCCATCTACACGAGCAGGCCCGCGAGTCGGCATGACTTTGGACCCCTCAATTGCCACCTCGTTGCGTGATAAAAGCACAACTGCATCGACAAGTTTCCTATTCTTGTTCGAAGTAGCGACACACAGAACCTTGGCGAAATCAAATCCGGACACAGTTAACCGCACACAACAGTACGACACGGCTTGTGGAGAATTCTTGGGGCAACGGAGCGGGTACTACTCCAGGAACAGGCAGTGACGAGCGCATTCCACCAACTCTCGTTTCCGCGAGCCTCCCCAAGTTCGTGGCGACGACCTGACATAGTGGCACTCGAGGCAACTGAAATAGAGGCTAATGCAGCTTAGTGCTCTGCGCATACGGTTCAGGAACTTGTGGCCGAGGACAGCGTCGGGCAGCGGGATGAGGTCCACAAACTCCAGCATGTTGGCGAACTTGTMCTGGCCTGCCCAMGGGCAGTCACTCTCCATCGTGGCCCAATTGTCGTCACACMAACCGTCAWTATGTCCGTCCATGYACGGGACGACRGTCATCCAGGGGTCCTCCTCGAAGTCCTCCGCGGTCGYTCCGTGGATCGTAGTCACRYTGTTGAAATGCSTCACGGATCTYGCACAWGGAGAAAACGGTTCTGCCAAGCGAATGTGCGTCTCGGGTCTCATGGTCTGTGGTGTCGAGAAGATCGACTCCATGATCCGTGGTGTYGAGAAGGTCRCCTCCATTACCCACCCTACACACCACGMGCACACACCAAACGATACAGRCGGGCACGTTGACACTCATAAACAGAGTTGGTGAACTRGAACTSGCGTGGGCACGCCCACACGTCGTCGTCAAGGCCCGAACTGAAAATGCACGAGGTTCCACATGCCTTCTCGCGCTGCACATGCACAGGGGAATGRACCTCCAGCCGATGTTTCAGTGCAACTGCCTTTAATCCCYGTGATCGAACCACATTGTCCGCACGGATYATTSTTGCACTGGCAGTCGAYGTTCACAGGCCGTACTCGRAGAACCATCACGGTTCCCAAGACGCAYGAGGCATGYGAAACCGCGTCATGYGAAACCGCSAAGTTCGCCGGGATCCGAACTTGACGATTGTGYGAGGAGCCATGTTTGCGCGAAACACWYGAGGCGGRASGTCTACCACGACRTGATCATTYGCCGTTATCATGCTGTCSCGTTTCGCTTTCTGCGACCTCTTGTCCTAGAGGAAGTGTACGTTCGAAGACCCRTTTCGGAATTCCGTGAAGTCCGGACTCGAGGAGACTTGGTSTTCTTGTYACATCCAYGGGCCAGCAGGCGAGCCGCTARCATGTCYCGCGAATGGCGGGAACGTAATGTTCGCCGTGATCCGAACTTGRCGAATCTGCRCGGGAGAGACAAAGCTGTCTCTCCCACTCGCCATCCCAAACTTGCTTGAACTTCGGATCCCGRCGAACTTCGCATTTTCACGAATCYRAAGTTGTGCCAATCAACCGGGCGCCAGAAAGCCCACAGTCARAACCCGCACCATGCAGAAARCGAAGYTCRTCGAGGTCCGAACTTGACRATTGTACAAGGAACCGTGCGYRTGAAGTTCGRATCCCGGCGGACTACGCATTTTTACRAAATCGTASTTCRMCGGAGTCCGAACTTGTCGATTGTGCGTGGAACCGTGCAAGTTATGTTCGGATCCGCGGGCCAGAAGACGAGCCGCAAACATGTCTTACGAAAGGCGGGAACACGTTGACACTCATAAACAGAGTTGGCGAACTGGAACTGGCGTGGGCACGCCCACACGTCGTCGTCAAGGCCCGAACTGAAAATTCACGAGGTTCCACATGCCTTCTCGCGCTGCACATGCACAGGGGAATGGACCTCCAGCCGATGTTTCAGTGCAACTGCCTTTAATCCCCGTGATCGAACCACATTGTCCGCACGGATCGTTGTTGCACTGGCACTCGACGTTCACAGGCCGTACTCGGAGAACCATTACGGTTCCCAAGACGCACGAGGCATCCGAAGCCACGTCATCCGAAACCGCGAAGTTCGTCGGGATCCACGATTGTGCGAGGAGCCATGTTTGTGCGAAACGCACGAGGCGGGAGGTCTACCACGACGTGATCATTCGCCGTTATCATGCTGTCCTGTTTCGCTTTCTGCGACCTCTAGTCCTAGAGGAAGTGTACGTTCGAAGACCCGTTTCGGAATTCCGTGAAGCCCAGACTCGAGGAGACTTGGTGTTCTTGTCACATCCACGGGCCAGCAGGCGAGCCGCTAACATGTCCCGCGAATGGCGGGAGTTGCCGGGAACGTAATGTTCGTCGTGATCCGAACTTGGCGAATCTGCGCGGGAGAGACAAAGTTGTCTCTCCCACTCGCCGTCCCAAACTTGCTTGAACTTCGGATCCCGTTGAACTTCGTATTTTCACAAATCCGAAGTTGTGCCAATCAACCGGGCGCCAGAAAGCCCACAGTCAGAACCCGCACCATGCGGAAAGCGAAGTTCGTCGAGGTCCGAACTTGACGATTGTATGAGGAACCGTGCGCGAGAAGTTCGGATCCCGGCGGACTACGCATTTTTACGAAACCGTAGTTCGCCGGAGTCCGAACTTGTCGATTGTGCGTGGAACCGTGCAAGCTAAGTTCGGATCCGCGGGCCAGCAGACGAGCCGCAAACATGTCTTACGAAAGGCGGGAACCTGAAGTTCGCCGAGATCCGAACTTGGCGAAATTTCGAGGGAGAGACACAGTTGTCTATCAAACTCGCCATCCCGTGCTTTCTTGAATTTCGGATCCTGGCGGACTTCACATTTCCACAGGTCCCTTGTTGTGGTTGTGCACTGGGGGTGCACCGCGTGTTGGGTCTTACGAAAGGTGGGAACCTGAAGTTCGTCGGGATCCGTACTTGGCGAAATGTCGTGGGAGAGACACAGCTCTTTATCAAACCCGCCTTCCCATTCTTTCTTGAAGTTCGGATCCCGACGGACTTCACATTTTCACAGGTCCCCCGTTGTGGTTGCCCGCTGGGGTTGCACCGCGTGTTGGGTCTTATGAAAGGCGGGAACCCGAAGTTCGTCGGGATCCGTACTTGGCGAGATTTCGTGGGAAAGACACAGTTGTCTAATATCAAACTCGCCTTCCCGTACTTTCTTGAAGTTCGGATCCCGGCGGACTTCACATTTCCACAGGTCCCCCGCTGTGGTTGCCCGCTGGGGTTGCACGGCATGTTGGAACAACTGCACAAGTTCGCCCGCATCAGGGGTTCACATGTTGTCACGACTGGTCATCGGAGCACTGTCGTTGGCCATGCCTGCCTTCGCACTTGACATGTCGCGAAATCGGTCGGCAAAAGAAGTTCGGATTCCGGCGGACTTCGTGTATCCGACCGAAAGACATCGGTCCATTGATGCACCTGCGCATATCCTGTCTCTTATACACATCTAGATGTGTATAAG
>BFEA01001095.1:80749-92572 GCA_003427395.1 Chara braunii
TTCGTGGCTCAGACCGGTGGCACGATTTTACCCTCGCCCTGATCACGATCATTAGGATGGACCCTCCCAGGACCTATCCCCTCACCTCCTCTCTCCTGCTCCTCCTCCTCCAAAGATGGTGCCTGTAAATATAGTCATTCCCCAGACTGCTGCACTTGTACCCATCACCAATCTGCATTTGGCTTAGATGATTCATACTGCCACGATCAGACAATCCGAGTGGATGAACAATCTGATCCAAATGCAGGCTTCTCAGATGGACCGATTAAAACAAATCTTGACGAAACTAACGAGTGCTAACTCGAGTTCTTCGCGTCCAACCCCTCCTTCGTATCCCCTACTGACTGCTCCTCCAGCTCCTGGACAGGCTCCCCCTACCCCACATCATGTGGGCAACCCAACGGGCAGGATTGAATGCTACAATTGTAAGCAACCCAGACACTTTGTGCGGAATAGCCCCCTGCCGAAGCGAAATCAACCCGCCCATCGCCCTCAACCAAGGACGGAAGGCCATGCTGTTAGAGAGAACAGGAGAAAGGGAGCCTAGCACTTTCTCTACAGAGTCATCTTCTCCGCCCGAACCCATCGCGTCCACTTCGGAATCATCTTCCAAAGCGGCCTCGTTGATCCGACAGAGTACCTCCAATTAGCAGGACTGATCGGGGCAATTTGACCTGGCAAAGACAAACTCCAATGGGTTGAATGGGGATCAGAACACGGTCCTCAGTTTCGAATAGGAGAAATTCATGTTCTACAGAGTCTGACACTTAAACAATTTGATATCTGAGTCCCTGTCCTTGTGGAATTCCGAATGATTCCGACTACCACGGGAACGTTTGATGTAAACACAAAAAGTAGCGAGCCTAGCTCTGCTCAACAGTTATATTTTCTCACGTCAACTGAAACACAGATTCAAGCAACGTCATTTATTGGAGAACCCATCTTGCAGATTTCAATTATTTCATATATGGCTGACCTCTTGGAACCCTCTCGTACTTAGTACGAGGGCGCTGTCGGTGCGAATACCCTTACAAGGGTATCCGCCTAGGTTTTCGCAAGTGATAGAAAACAAGCTTGATAGAAAACAAGCTAAATCTAAAGGTTTGAGTATGCGGCGCGAGACGCAGCGATGTATGAGAGTTACGTCGACCGAATGATCGGCCAGGTTAGAGAGTGTGTGGGCGTGCAGGTTTGAGACGCGCGTGATTTTTATTCCATTTTTAATTACGATGGAAGACGCGGCGTGGATTTTGGTCGACGTGCCGCGTTGTATCAATTGTTTGTTTTAAACTGACTAACCATGGGTGTGTTGTTTTCTGGTTCCGCGGGGTACGGTGGACGGTTCAGTGAGTCGGGGTGGACGTACATGGAATTCAGATGATGGGACCTGATGGATTCGGTTAGGGAAGGGTAGCCGCAGCACGACAGGTAGGCCGGCGTGCAAGTGCGGGCCGAGAAGTGGCGTGGGGCGGTTCCTTGGCCCTAAAGGTAGTGGGCTACCTCTTACTAGGAGATCCGCGCCCACTGGTACCAGGCTTGGGCTTAGCCCTATGGGTTACGGCATCGGACTACTACTATAGAGGTTCGGGGGTCGAGGCCGGCGGGCGTCGGCGCGAGAGCAGCGAAGTGGCGCGTTAGGGGTGTGACAGACCCATGAGCCTAGCTCAATGGGCACGCCATTTGAATTGTTAAGGGACAAACCCAAGTCCGGGTTCCTGAGTGCTTGAAATACAGGTGAAATTCCTCCATCCCTGCCATTTTGAGACAGGGGTTGAGGAATTAACATGAAAACCAGCGAGAAGGTGTCCAACATGCGGGGGCTGGTCGTGGCCAACTTACGAGCGTACCGGCCTGGTCACGTTGTCTGCTGGGAGAGAACTGACGGCGGGCATGCCGGTAGCTGTCTCTTATACACATCTAGATGTGTATAAGAGACAGCATCATCAATATTATCATCATCATCATCATCATCATCATTGTCGTCATCATCATCATCATCATCATCATCAATCTACGACATTTCTTTCGCAAAAATATTTTCTTTTTCAAAATTTTGCGAACATACATTGGCATAAGCATTCTTTGTCGGGACCAATCTACGACATCATCATCATGCAATCAATCAATCAATCAATCAATCAATCAATCAATCAATCAATCAATCAATCAATCAACCTATCACTCAATCAATCAATCAATCATCCAATCAATCAATCAATCAATCATCAACCAACGAATTAATCAATGAATCAATTTTAATTTATTTTTTACCCCCAGGACCAAACAAAAACAAAAATCTTTTTTTTTCTTGTTTTTTTTAATGGGGGGGTACCCCTTGACACCCGACCCCCCCCCAGCCCATCCACCCCCTCAACACCCCCCCGGAAGGCTACGAACGGAGGGCCAAAAGTTCGTACGTACGGGCCGTATTCGTATGGCGATATACACAGCCCGCCATTATTACTAAAACACTCGAACTGGATTTACAAGATACACGGAAATACATCAGTCGGGGGGATGAAGACATCTCGGATACGATACAGGATGTGGCTGCCAAAAGGCGTTCGTGGCTCAGACCGGTGGCACGATTTTACCCTCGCCCTGATCACGATCATTAGGATGGACCCTCCCAGGACCTATCCCCTCACCTCCTCTCTCTTGCTCCTCCTCCTCCAAAGATGGTGCCTGTAAATACAGACATTCCCCAGACTGCTGCACTTGTACCCATCACCAATCTGCATTTGGCTCAGATGATTCATACTGCCACGATCAGACAATCCGAGTGGATGAACAATCTGATCCAAATGCAGGCTTCTTAGATGGACCGATTAAAACAAATCTTGACGAAACTAACGAGTGCTAACTCAAGTTCTTCGCGTTCGACCCCTCCTTCGTATCCCCTACTGACTGCTCCTCCAGCTCCTGGACAAGCTCCCCCTATCCCACATCATGTGGGCAACCCAACGGGCAGGATCGAATGCTACAACTGTAAGCAACCCAGACACTTTGTGCGGGATAGCCCCCTGCCGAAGCAAAATCAACCCGCCCATCGCCCTCAACCAAGGACGGGTGGCCATGTTGTTAGAGAGAACAAGAGAAAGGGAGCCTAGCACTTTCTCTACAGAGTCATCTTCTCCGCCCGAACCCATCGCGTCCACTTCGGGATCATCTTCCGAAGCGGCCAATACCGTTGATCCGACAGAGTACCTCCAATTAGCAGGACTGATCGGAGCAATTTGACCTGGCAAAGACAAACTCGAATGGGTTGAATGGGGATAAGAACACGGTCCTCAGTTTCGAATAGGAGAAATTCACGTCCTACAGAGTCTGACACTTAAACAATTGGATATCTGAGTCCCTGTCCCTGTGGAATTCCGAATGATTCCGACTACCACGGGAATGTTTGCCGTAAACACAGAAAGTAGAGAGCCTAGCTCTGCTCAACAGTTATATTTTCTCACGTCAACTGAAACACAGATTCAAGCAACGTCATTTATTGGAGAACCCATCTTGGAGATTTCAATCATTTCATATATGGCTGACCTCTTGGAACCCTCTCGTACTTAGTACGAGGGCGCTGTCGGTGCGAATACCCTTACAAGGGTATCCGCCCAGGTTTTCGCAAGTGATAGAAAACAAGCTTGATAGAAAGCAAGCTAAGTCTAAAGGTTTGAGTATGCGGCGAGAGACGCAGCGATGTCTGAGAGCTACGTCAACCGAATGATCAACCAGGTTAGAGAGTGTGTGGGCGCGCAGGTTTGAGACGCGCGTGATTTTTATTCCCTTTTTAATTACGATGGAAGACGCGGCGTGGATTTTGGTCGACGTGCTGCGTTGTATCAGTTGTTTGTTTTAAACTGACTAACCATGGGTGTGTTGTTTTCTGGTTCCGCGGGGTACGGTGGATGGTTCAGTGAGTCGGGGTGGACGTACATGGAATCTAGATGATGGGACCTGATGGATTCGGTTAGGGAAGGGTAGCCGCGACACGACAGGTAGGCCGGCGTGCAAGTGCGGGCCAAGAAGTGGCGTGGGGCGGTTCCTTGGCCCTAAAGGTCGTGGGCTACCTCTTACTAGGAGATCCGCGCCCACTGGTACCAGGCTTGGGCTTAGCCCTATGGGTTATGGCATCGGACTACTACTACGGAGGTTCGCGGGTCGAGGCCGGCGGGCGTCGGCGCGGGAGCAGCGAAGCGGCGCGTTAGGGGTGTGACAGACCCATGAGCCTAGCTCAATGGGCACGCCATTTGAATTGTTAAGGGACAAACCCAAGTCCGGGTTCCTGAGTGCTTGAAATACAGGTGAAATTCCTCCATCCCTGTCGTTTTGAGACAGGGGTTGAGGAATTAAGGTGAAAACCAGCGAGAAGATGTCCAACATGCGGGGGCTGGTCGTGGCCAACTGACGAGCGTACCGGCCTGGTCACGTTGTCTGCTGGGAGAGAACTGACTGCGGGAATGCCAGTGGGACTCGAAGGCTGGGCCAGAGAGGGACAATCTCGGGCACGATGGAAGGGGCCGCGGACACGAAGAGCCTGCGGACGCATATGGGCTTCAAAAAAATTTTTTAATCAGATTAGGTGCTTCCTATTGTTGTCAGGGTCTTTGTCGGGGCTTGTCCTGGCAACCACCATACTACAGGCCTACAGCAAGCCGACGACCCCGAAACTGGTAACTATATATGGGCCGCAAAGGGCCAGACCGGTGTCGGGAGGGAGCGAGTCAGAGGCCGCGACCATATTGACATATAGAGGGTCGTCGAATTCGCCTGCAGGGAATTGGGGAAGGGTAGCTGCGTTGCCCGGTAGTTGTCTGATGGGCTTGGGCATAGGAGCAGGCGAGCCCCTCCCTGTCGAAATTGGTAAGTATTGGGTTCCTTCCAAAGTAAGCAAGGAACGTAGTTGATGTGAGGAAAAGAAGGTAATGAGTAGAAGTGAACTTGGACCAGGGCGATGCCGGGTACTGACAGAATGGAGTATTCGGGTAAGCCGCCGTGGGGCGTTTTCCTTTTTGTGCCAACGTACACAGGCGGAAACTTTCGGTTCGTCCCAAAAGGCTTTGAACGAGTAGGGCATCCATTGTTTTCTCAGCCTGTAGTTGTTGATGTGGAAGTGAGACGATGCGTCCGGCTTCCGATGCGTTCGGGACGAGCGGCGGAGTCCGGCCGTAGGCCGAGAGCGGTCGAGCGCGGCACTATCCGAAGAGTGGGGGCGGAGTGACGGGCTACAGCCAAAGTGGAATGAACGTAGGCGCAAGGACGCATCAGGTGCGTTCGGGCACAAGGAGGAGGTAACAGGCTATGGAGGGGGCGAGGAAACGATTAGCTCACTTGATTCTCAACGAAACCGAGTGAGAGAAAAGGCTAGACTGAGATTTTAACCCCGGGGGAACGAATGGTAGGCTTCATCTAGGGAAAGGAGGAGAGAGTAGTAAAGTAGGAGAGAAAAGTGGTGCATAGGGGAAAGCGGGAAAAGGTGGAGAGGAAGAACGAAGACATCCCCAGACTGACGAGTAAGATGGAAAAGAGCAGTTGATTAAGAGTCTCTCGGGTTGCGCGAATCTGACTACGACGTTAATACGAATGTTAAGTTAGCAGTTAGTAGGCTAGTAGGAAAAGGCGACCTCGTGGTGCTACTCGGGACTGGAGATGGTCACGTGAAGGGGCGAATCTTCCGCTCAATCCATGATAGAAATCAAGTAAAGGGAGACCGTAGAATAGGAACTCTGCGGTCGGGGGACTTTTCCTAGATTCGGAGATTAGTGTTTAAGTTTTGGAGGTGTGTCAGCAAGGAGCTGTGCTCGGAAAGGGAACGTGGAGTTGGCAGTGAATCTTTCCGAGTTTTAGCTAAAGATTCATTTGGATTTTGCTTGCTTCCTAACGAACGATCGATAGCGGAAGTCAATCGCGCGATCCAAAGTGTTTTCTTCATATTGATTGCGCCCGAATAGCAGCGAAAGAATCAGGCGAGTTGTTTACCTGAGCAAGTGGCTGTCGGACGATGCGTTGAACGTTCGGGATGTGGTGGGAACAACATGATGACGGTCGTGTTGTCAGAAACTCACCTGGGGGTTAGCGGGATGCTCGCCTATTCGGTGGTAGCAACATGAGGACAGCTGAGGGAGGAAGAGTTTCCTGTTTACAAGTTCGTACTGGATCGTGTAGCAGGGGGACACCGTAGAGTTCCAAGTTTTCAGTGGAGGATTCGATCGATTTTGTCCCTCTTGTTGATGCGAGGTTAGTCACAGCGATTGGAGGCCTACCTGGTGGCCACCGTGCTATCCAGTTTTGCTAAGCTAAAGGGCTGAGAGGCGGGATGTGGGGCCAGAGAACCGCCTGTTTACTAACATGCGGCTCGCGCTGTGGGCCGAAGTGACGACCAGACCAGCTGGGCGCAGGCCCAGTCATCCGCTGGAGCGCTGACCAGTCTACCGAGTCGGACGGTAAAGAGTGAGTGGAGAGATTGTAAGCTTGCAGAGGGGCCGGGGTCGCCAAACCAATTGAAAGGAGGTGTCCTCGTTGAGAGACTGAGGGTTAGCAATTTGGAGGATCGACATCCATTTGACCAGGCTACGTCTGCTAACCGCTGAAGACCATGTGGGTCAGTTCTTCTGAGGCGGCAGTCTGATGACTAACCGCATCTCGATTCAGCAGGATACCAGGGGGAGGAAGGTAGAGCGCGTACCTGGTCGGCATCGTTAAGCACCATGGTGTTTGCTACAGAGATCGATAGAGGGTATTGTCCGCATGCAGGCTGCTATGGATTATGGGCAGCAGAAAGAAGACTGATGGGAGTTTGCATGCGGGCGGCGTTCCAAGTAGCCATATCTACGAGCTTGGGGCTAACTATACCCAGTTCGGAAGTATTTGTTGTGCACCTTTTATTCGTTATGTGCTGCCCATGCACCTATGAACTGCGTGAGGGTTGCTGTCGCTGGTGATTGCCACTATCTCTGTTTGATTGCAGTTGAGTAAAGCTGTTGCGGAAAACAGCATCTGAGCACGGACCGGGACAGTTGTTGTTGATGTTGTGTACTACTGTGGACTGCGGGTCGCCGTGTACCGCTGCCAATCGCTGCGACTTAGGCACAGGCTGTCATTGCGGTTGTTTGGTGATTGCGGTTGTTGACCAGCGCTGGGCGCACACTGCTGTGTATTACGTACTGGGCACAGACTATGACTACTACTGTTCGGTGGCTACAGACTGCGGACTGTGGATTGGGGCTTCAGTGTGGGTAAGAGGCCGATGGAAGGCAGGGCTGCTGCTACCAGCGACTGTCTGCTGGTACTGCGGGCTGCGCAGTGACTGGTTGTGTTGCTGTGGATTGCTGCTGCAGAGGACTGTCACTATTGCTGTTGGGTAGGAGGCATTTCTGTGGACCATGTGTGGGTTGCAGCGGCTAGCAACTGTCGTTGTTGCTATTTGAACGTTGTTGAAAATATTGCAGCTGCATCCGGAGGCTGTTGCATGCCGCTGAGTGACCACGATCGGGCAAGGCTCGGAGAGGTGGTCAGGCTGGACAAGTAGAGAGGTTGGTACTGCGGGTTAGGAGGTCGGCAGAGGGTTGGCCGTGATAGTTTGACTCCATGGGCTGACCAAGCTGTGACATTGGCTGCCATTGCGGGACCCTTAGGCGAGTCAAGGAAACAAGGCCCTCTCCAGTGAGGTTGAGAGCACCCCTCTGGTATCTGAGAGTCTCAAAACCTTCTACTTCTACCCTTCTTACTCTAAGTCTAGTGCTTTTCTGGGGAGAAGGCGGTAGGCGGGATTGCAACCCGTTGGACCGCATCAAGACTCTGTGGGGAGTCAACCCACCGATTGCGGGAGCTCTGCCGGAACTCAGGAGGAGTTCTGGAGGCAGGGAACTAACAGGTAACCATTGCTTTCCCTCTATACACCCGAGCTATAACCCCTATTTATACTACCCATTGCATCGCTGACTGAATATATGACGTGCAACCTTACTCTATTTTTGGCTTGACTTTCAGGACACTGAACAATACTAAATAAAGGAATGTCTGCTCAAGTCTAAGTTTCAGTTTTGTTGATTGTATGAAATCAGACTGTTGACAAGAAACACATCAGGGAAGGGCAGGATGATGGGAGGATTTGTATGATGATTGACCGAGTCATTAAGGCTGGGGAGTCCCCATAAGTTTGGGGAACCCCAGCGCTTTGTTTTATTTTGGTTTTGCGTGGAGAAGTCAGACCCTTCTATAAGTTTAGGGGGTATGATTGCTCTGGAGGCTGGGATGTCCCCATAAGTTTGGGGAGACCCAGTGTTGTGGTCTGCATGGAGGGTCAGGCTGTTCTATAAGTTTAGGTGGCCTGACTGCTCTGACCTGTGAGGGGTTTGACTGTGCCTGATTTTCAGGGACTCAGGGCACTCAATAAGTTTTGGTGCCTTGGGTTGCCTTGTTTTCATTGGGATTTTACTTGTTTGTTTGGTTTCTGAACGAGGGGACCGATGCGTTGTGTAAGTTCAGGTGGCTGTGTCCCTTCCTGCTCTTTACTCTAAGTAAATAATATTGGCAAAGAGGCAGACTCTTCTATAAGTTCAGGGGGTTTGACTCGATGCCACACACATAATGGCTTTGATAGAAACGAATCTGGCAGAGAGTTGGACTCATCTGTAAGTTAAGGGGGTCTGGCTTAAAGCCTCGCACATGCTGGAATCCAATGGTTATAATTTGGCTATACTTTATTACTATTCTATTTAAGAACGAGCTAATCAGATTGTTCTATAAGTTTAGGTGGTCTGACTATAGCCATATAATAACTTGAAGAGAGTATAACTAAGAATAAAATCGATGGTAAACTAGGGCAGACTGAACTTAAGTTAGTTCAGTCATATGCAGCCTTAGAAGACAAAGGCGAAAATAAGTATATATAACTTGGATATCTTAAACAGTCCAGGGCGACTAGAGTGAACTAGTCATGTGCCCAAAGAAGAGAAAAGTAGTTGTGCCCTCTGTTCGTGTATACTTGGCCAAGTCAGAACGCTCTATAAGTTTAGGTATTCTGACTCTAGGCCTGACTAAGTTGGGTGCGCTCTGTAAGTTCAGGCGGCCTGACCTATGCCTTATGTAAGATGGGTATAAAGGGTTAAATCATTGAGAGATAATGAACTATTGTTTGTTCAGGCTGACTTGGGATTGGTGTGAGTACTTACCTTTGTGGTTTGACTTGCATGTGACTGAGTGAAGCCACTACTTAGTCTGACTTTCAGGTTGATAGGTAGTCGCTTTAGTTGCTCGCCATGTGCCAGAGCCATAGGAGTTAGTCTCAATTCCTGCATTTTCTGTAATAAATTTTTTTTTACTTAGGTCAATTCTTGCATTTTCTGAGATGTTTCTTATACTTGGCTTTGTATAAATCTTGACAAGCTACTTTCTCTACGAGAAGCGCTGACGAAATTTCTACAAAACCAAGGAGTTAGTTGAATTTTGGCTTGTCAAAAGTTCAACTTTGTCTTTTTTTTTATCTGACTTAGTTAAAATTTGGGAAGTCTCTTTTTCTAAAAGGAATGCTGCCCAAATTTTTGCTAATTCAGGGAGTTAGACAAAATTGAACCTTGGAAAGTCAAAGTTACTTTCAAATTTTTGGTTTGGCCTTATATAAATTTTGGAATAACACTTTTTGGTTTGGCCTTATATAAATTTTGAACTCGAGTTGTCTTTCGAGTTCATATCTGACTTAGTATAAGTCTGGGAAGTCTCCCTTTAGTGTTGCCCAAATTTCTACCATTTCAGGGAGTTAGACAAAATTAAACTTTCCAGAGTTAGAAATTATCTCTGCCTTCATATCTGAATTAGTATAAATGTAGGAAGTCTCTCTTTCTATAGGGAGTGCTGCCCAAATTTCTACTATTTCAGAAAGTTAGACAGAATTTGACTTTCCAGAGTTAGAAATTATCTCTGCCTTCATATCTGACTTGGTATAAATCTGGGAAGTCTCCCTTTCTAAAAAGCGCGCTGCCCAAATTTCTACTATTTTGGAGAGTTAGACAGACTTGCCGGAGTTAGAAATTATTTTTGCTTTCATATCTGGACTTACGTAAATTCTGGAAAGATATTTTTCCTACGGGAAGCGCTGCCGAAATTTTCTTAGTTTAAGGAGGATCCATTATATTTTTGACAAGTGAGGATCTTGATAGTCCACTCTGACTAAGGGAAGACTTGCCATATTGATTAGA
Source organism: Chara braunii (assembly GCA_003427395.1). Taxonomy (NCBI): domain Eukaryota; kingdom Viridiplantae; phylum Streptophyta; class Charophyceae; order Charales; family Characeae; genus Chara; species Chara braunii. The sequence continues at coordinate 90,943 of BFEA01001095.1, forward strand.
GGTAGATTTAGACATAGTTAACTAGGGTGACTTAAATAAGATCGTGATATGAAGAGTGTTCTCCATGGACTCATTGGTTTAGTCTGGGGCATCGACCTGTCATGTGTTACAGTTTCTCTTGATCGTTTGATTCAAGTTCAGAACTAGATTCAGTCGGATCCCTTGAGGATCATTATCTGTTATCACTGATAACAGGTCGGTTGCCGATTCATCGGTTTACGACTCAATCCCAACTCACTCTCCACACTCAACCTAAAAGGCCTTAGCCCTGGTGATTTTCATTGTTTCATTAAGGTTTTACCCGGACTTTTATTGAATGGGCATTTAACAGAAGTACTGAGTATTTAATTATGGTTGGTTGGACAGTAGGTTGGGGCTTGCATGGCTAAAGCAAGGGGTATGAGTACAAAGAGTAGTTGGGGTTGAATCCGTATAGTGCGTGGACTTTGTTGGATTTTTGATGTGATTGCAGGTATATTTTTGTGGTTCGGATTTTGGATCCGACTGTCTGCGATCACGCATATACCTATGGTTGCGAGGAGCCCCGTTGTGGTTGTTAGAAGTGATCGTCACATAATTATCCCCTTGTATATAAGTATATGTGTGTACCTATGTTGGAAGTCGCATGGCCCAAAAACCAGCGTAATAAGGGTTAAATAAGGGTGGGGTAAGCAGAAGTTCCCCCGCCTCCTGATTGTATATTTTTGAGAGTTCTTAGTTAGACGTTTCTTCCTAGGCCGGGATTCAAGGTCCTTGTCCAGGACATCCCAAGCCCTAGGCTCCGCATGGAAGAAACTTTCCCTCGCGCAGAGCCTATTCATCCAGCCAGCCAAGACACTCAAGCCAAAGGCATGAGGTCTCGCGGTGGTCGCACGGGTATTCCTTCAGCTGTGCAATATCAAGAGGGAGTAGACCCTCACGATACTTCGAGTCTGACACTTGAGTGTCATAAGCGGTACTCGGATCCACGAGGAACCGCTTGATTATTTGCACTACATAGTACGCCATCATTGCGACCGCTTGCATCGCGAGTTGATATGAGTTAGCCCTGCGTCCGCGCGGGTTTATAATAAGTCTCACGTGCGACGCCTATCCGATTTCCGCATAAGAAAGTTATGGGTTGGCTACCGAAGGGCTAGGATCGTTGTCGCGTTGTTTGTGTTGTGTCGTTTCGTATGCGTGTGTGTATGTGTGTGTTTTATTGTTGTATTCGTAGAGTGTTGTGCGCGTGGTGTGTAGAATGCGTCCCAGTCGACCGCCGACGAGTCGCTCTTCGGACTTCAGCCCCCCAAGATGTCGGCCCACGTGCGGGCTCGATAGAGGCGTATTACCGCGCGTACCCCCGATGCTACAGCAAACGAGAAACGCCCTCGGCTGGTCCACCTCTGCGATTGCAACTAATTAGTTTTCGCAGGAAAAATAAAAATGAAAATGTTTGTTCAGGGTGCGAAGGCTGGTGTGTCCGAAGGAGTCGGGAGCAGAATCTCATGTAGGAACAAAGTGTCCAAGTGTCTTGAAAGGGGGTCTGCAGCGGTCTTGATCAGGTCTTTGGAGTAGGTGGTAGAAGCGGTCTTCAGCAGCTGCGATAGGTAGAAGTCCAAGAAGCGTAGTCGTAGTGTCAAAGTCCAAG
>BFEA01001095.1:101430-111481 GCA_003427395.1 Chara braunii
GAGAGAGAGAGAGAGAGAGAGAGAGAGAGAGAGAGAGAGAGAGAGAGAGAGAGAGAGAGAGAGAGAGCTCCAAGAAAAGGGTTGGTAAAAACTTGGAATCAATTAAGAAAGAAAATTTTCAAAGAAACAGAAAACATCGATGCCTGTGTACATGCACTGGAGCACTGGTTTAGCATATCTTGGATTGTGTCCTGATATGTTTCAGCATTGCATGCGTGCTTGTTCAAGGAATGTTCATTTGAGCATCGTGGAGCATTCCTGCACACAGACTAAATTCAATGCATCTGCTGATGTCAGTCTGGTTTAATGTCGGTCCCCCGGAATTACGTCTGTGTCCATGATTGCTCCAGAATCTTTCTTGAATACCCCCGTCTGTTCAAAAGAACATACCGTTGATTGATCCAAAAACAAAAACAAAACAGAACAACAACAACAACAACAACATACCGTTGATCCCCTTTTGCAGTGAAGTGATGGAAATGTTCCAGTTCTGAAGGTGTAATAAGATGGCGCTCTCTCCCTTTCTGGGGACTCGAGCCCTTCGGGAGATTTGTTCATTGCATGGGGACGTAGACCGACCGGCATACACACACAGCGTAACTGCTGTGCCTGTGTTCTTTTCTTCTGCATCCAAACAGAACACCCGGTTAATTGTCGCTGTTTAGAGCAACCGGCATACACACAGAGTGTAAATATGCTGTGGCTGTGTGTTCTTCTCCTCTACATCCAAACAGAACACCCAGTTAATTGTCGCTGTTTTGGGTCAAGTTTCATTCTACATACAGCGATAATTACCAGGTGTTCTTTTCGGGTGAAGATGGTAGTTATGTGGAGGGCATGTGCGCTTGCAATATATGTCTGTGGCATGGCCTCTGAAACAGTGTGTGGAATTGTAAAGCCTCGATGCTCTGCTCCAATGGGCCTCACCCAAACTATTGCGGTCTTTTTTTTGCCTTCTCATCTGCTGCCAGTGGAGTTTGAACTTGGGTCTGTATTTCAACAGTTCAGCGCTGTACCGACTGAGGTCGGCCAGTTGGTGGGACTTTAGCAGTCTTGTCTGTTATGATCGTGTATCGTGGTCCGTCACCACGAGGTCGACACTGGTCCTCCCATGGGTTCTTTGCATTGGCTGCAGTCTGACATGTCAGCCATTTAATATTTACCCTTATTCTCTCTCGACTCTTAGGAAGAAAAGCTATATGACCTGCAATTGCTACAGCGTAGCCTCCATTTACTGAGTTAAAAAAAAAAAACATTTTACGCGATTATTGTCACTTCGCCATATTTGTGTTAATTCAGTCCAAACTAGTTTATTTTTGCATATCCTTCCGACCTCCATCTTACCTCCTACCTCTCTGTACCCATGTTCTTTCACTCTTTTCGCCTGTCTCTGAACCCGCCTCTCGTTTAAAAGAGAAGACACCAGAAAAAACAAAAAAAGACCGAGTGTAGGTGTGCAAAATATCACAGACGTCTGTGCGGGCACTCCCTGCTGAACCACGCAGAGGGGGCAGACATGGCACTCCAACAGGAAAACTGATATCAATTTAACGGGGAAACTGATATCAATTAAATGGGGAAACTACGGGGGAGTCACAAGAACGAGTTATTATTGCACTACGGGCCAATATACAGTTTTGAATTGCAGTTCGGGCAATGTATACAACCCAGGTTTCTGGCCCGGTAGGATGCTTGAAGTGCAATTGCAAACAGTATCTTGCCCCGTAGTGCAATTATAACTTACTTTAAGAATTTTCTTAATGACCTAATCAAGTTCGCAGAAAACAAACATTCAGCTGCCGCACATAAGTATATGAATCTGGACCCGCTACTGATCCCTATACGTTCCGAATGTTGGAACGCCAATTAGGGCTACAGTGCCTTTCTTTGTGATGAACCCAGTCTCGCCCCTGCCACACGCCAGCATAGGGGTGGTGTAGGGGCTATTGGGGGGGGTATGGGGGTGTTGGGGTTTGGTTTGGGGGCGTTGGAGGGGTGTATGGTGGTATTGGGGGCGGGTCTGGGGGTGTTGGTGGGGTATTGGGAGGTCTGGACCCAAAAAAATAAAAATAATAAAAATAATAATAATAATAAAAAATTGCGGGGTGCGGACGACCCCAGACCGGTTGGCTCCGACCAGTCAAGGGGCGCCGACCATCGGGGTATGGAACACTGGTCTCAATGATAATCAATAGTACAAGTATGTCTCACTGTCTCTCCCACTTCCACTTCGGGCTTCCCCCCCTCTCGCCACCTCAGCAACGAGTGTTCTGTCTGACGTTCTGTGTCACAGTCACTGTGCAGATCAATACATGGCGCCCATCCTCCCTCCACGTCAGCAAACAGATATGGAGGATGTTGCAGCACTTCCTCCCCTTCGTGGAGACAGCAGCAGATCACATGTGTCGCCCGTCAGTCTCACAGCCCTGGTCCTCCTCCTCCTTGCCAATACTCATCACCTAGTCTATAACTACGCAACTATGGTCGCGGCAGCATAATCTCCCTCTAGGCTGGCGCCCCCTACTTGCAGCATTGGTTGCCAGCACCCAGCTCCAGCAGCCTCGCTATACCGCACTAGCATCAAACCAGCTCAATCCTGAATACCTTCCCCACCGTCTGACCATCCTTTTGTAGCTTTGACCAGTGTTGCCTGCCGTGTACCAGTCTCCCCGTTGACTGTGTCGACGCACCAGATTTGCCTGATCTCGACGGCCTGGATGCAGCCTTGAAGCAGCGGTACCTTTTTTCTGAGTCTGGACTGGAATCTACCGGATACCTGCAGAGAACCAATGATGTGCATCTGATCGATGGCCGTGGATGACCATCGGATTGACTTTGACTTTGGACCTGCCTCTCCCATGCGTGGTTTGACTCTTGATTTTCCAAGAGTCAACTACCGCAGCGCGTGGGGCCTCTGGATGCTGGTTTTGGCCCTGCCCTGGGTACCCCCTTGACCTTAGGCCCTTGCGAGGGCTTTTCACAGAGTCTGACTTGGGCCGTGAGTCTTCACCCCCGTTTCAGGCCTGTGTGACCAAAAGTGGCGGCCTGTAGCCCGCCGCTATGCAGATTTGGCCAGAGTTATTGCATCTCTCTTTTTTTCCAAGTCCAAATGCATCCAGTCCGAACTTCAGGCCACATACATGTAGAATATTGTGTAGTAGTGGAGTGAGACCCTTAGGGTGGTCAATGTTTAGAGTATAAACTATAAAGTAATATACGCTCGATCATGTAATTTCAAATTAAATTTGGGAATTTTGGGTTGAATACCCTTCGGGTATTCTGGTGTGCGATTTGCCAACCTTGTTTTTGTGTTCTGCATTAATTGACTCTGAGAGTCTGAGCTAATTACGACCATTGAATTGAGCAAACTTGGTGGACAAACACAATTTATGTGAAGAAGATAAACTAGCAGCTGCTTGAGCATTCGGCGAAGTAACACTATCCACTTATCAAAAATAATGTGTCCCTGACTCCTTGGGAAACACAAGCAATCCAACCTGTAGGGTTTCCTTATTCATTTCCCATCCTTTAATAGAATTCCCCAACAAATTTTAATTTTTGGACTGTCTAGAACTCCTGAAAATTTCCCACTGGCCCAGCTCAGTTGGTATAGCAATGAACTGTTGAAATATGAATCAGACCCTAGTTCGAATCCAGATACAATCAGATGAGTAAGACTTACGCTCGTTTAACTTGATTTAAGTTGATTTAACTTGGGGACGGCCAGCTCAAAGGTGATATCTAAAGGCGGCAGACCTTTATTTCCGGAGGTGGAGGGGGAGGGGGAGGGGGAGGGAGGGGGGAGAAAAAAAAAAAAAACAAATTTGATTGGGCTTGCTGGGCTATTACAGTGTGGTGGTTGGGGGGGAGGGAAAAAAAAAAAAAGAAGTTGATTGGGCTTTCTGGGCTATTACAGGTTGGTGGTTGCAAGATAATAATGTTGTGTTCTTGCTGATGGTGATTCTTTAGGCGTGTACTCACTCTGTGACTCTTTTTTTTGACTAATCTCTGGGCATAACTGCGGTCAGATACATCCAGGGCCAGCCGTAATTCCTGTTAGATACATCCTGGGAAGTGCTAGTGTGATCATATTCTTACACTTTGCAGTGTGCTTGCCCTTTGTGCAGTTGTGGGTGTCACAGACTCTGTCTCTCAGTTGGTGAGAGAGAGCTGTACAGCCGTCCAAATCCAAAAAAAAAAAAAAAAAAAAAAAAAAACAGTCGACATAGAAAGCACTCACACTAAAACAATAAAAATGAAAAAAGAAAGAACTGCTATTTTTCCTCCATCTGGAGCACTGCTTTGTGTGTGTGGATGGCCAGTTTGAAAATTTGACGAGAACGCCGTCTTCAGAAGTTGCATGCCTTCTTTTTCTTCGTTCTTCTTTCTTCTTTTTTCTAAGCAACAAAGAACGTACATTCATTCTGCTAACGACCAGGTGCATGACTTGCCACTGTGAGAAAACAGATGCCCATCCTCCATCTGCCCCAATGTGAACTCATATGGCTCTTCGCCAAACTTTGGCAGGGATAGTCTTGAAATTTTCCCTTAGCGAAAAATCCCCTTAACGTGGGAGAGCTTTTCCCTAAAGTTTGTGCTCGCTATGTCATCATGGCCATTGACGGCATACTCACACTACTGTCTTCCTGTCAAGACGAGCCACCCTCGTCTTTGGATGCGTACGAATTCTGATTCCAGTCCGATACAGTCATGATGAGGGTGCGTTATGTTTGGTGGTGAGCGTTGAGGTCATAGGGTTTAGGATTGAGGATAGAGTGTTAAGGGCTCAGGGTTTAGGGTCAACAAGGGTTGAGGGTTTAGGGATTAGGGTAGACGGTTGAGGGTTAAGGGTTTAGGGTTTAGGGGTTAAGGGCTAGGATTTAGGATTTAGAGTTAAGGGTTGAGGGTTGACGGTTGGTGGTTAAGCCATCAGGGTTGAAGGCCGAGAGCTGAGGGTTCGGAGTTGAGGTTTTGCGGTCGACGACTGAGCGCTCAGGTTTTAGAGCTTAGAGTGGACAGTTTATGGTTTTAGGGTTTAGGGTATATGGTTTGGGGTTTAGGGTTTAGATATATGGTTCGGGGTTTAGGGTTCAGGGTATAGGTATATGGTATAGGGTTTAGGGTATAGGGTTCGGGGTTTACGGTTTAGGGTTTAGGGGACAGGGTGTATGGTTCGGGGTTAGGGTTTAGGGGATAGGGTATATGGTTCGGGGTTTAGGGTTTAGGGTATAAGGTATAGGGTTTAGGGTATAAGGTATAGGGTTTAGGGTTTAGGGTTTAGGGTATATGCTTCGGGGTTTGGGGTTTGGGGTTTAGGGTATAGGGTTTGGGGTTCCGGGTTCCGGGTTCAGGGTGTAGGATTTCAGGTGTACGGTTTCAGTTCAACAGTTTATCGTTTAGGGTTTAGGGGAGAGGGTTTGGTGTTGAGGGTTCAGAATTCAGGGTTTTGGGTCTGGTGTTGAGGGTTCAGGGTTTAGGGTTCAGGGCTTAGGGTTGAGGATTGAGGGTTGAGGGTTGACGATTGAGGATCGAGGATTCTGGCTTCTGGTTAAGGATTTAGGGTTTAGGGTTTAGGGTTTAGGGTTTCGGTTTGATTGTAGGCCTCTCTTGACCGATTGTTGGATGTATTGTAGTCAGATACATTCCGATTCGCTCTCATTGGGGCCGGATATGTCCCCGAAATTCATATCGTGAGTACGCTAAGTTGAGACCCAAGCAGGAATATCTATTGGTTCCTGGGCAGAGTAATTCATCAGTTCAGCTGGACTAGACTCACTAGAGTCGTCTGGTAGCGAAGAAGGCACATGCTTGCACCTGGTTTTTGCTTTTTCATTGGAAAAGACGAACGAAATTAACTTTTGAAGCTTTCAATCGTTTGAGTCGCTTGAATCATTTTAAAAAAAACTAATCTATATTTCTCACTCTCCCTACCTACCTACCTACCTACATATATGTCGAATTTTTTTTTCCAGGGCATTCTCAAGGTTATGGGTTGAGTTTCCAGCCTTCCCAGACTATTCTGCTCTATGCGGGGAGTAGTACTCCGGATGCTAAAACCTGGCATGAGCTGGAAAGCCTAAGCAACTTCCACAACCAGCCAGGAGGCCCAAGCCAAATATCTGTGCTGGTGAAGTTCAACCCGAAGCGCAGAGCTAAAGAAAGAAAGAAAAAAAAATCATTTTTTTCGTTGGGGAAAAGAAAAGGTAGTTTTTAATTGGGGAAAAAACGAAGTCGTTTGGGGGTTGTAGAAGAAAAAGGGAAGCGGTTTTCGTTTTTCTGCGACACCCGGGCCCACCGCATATGATGATATGACAGTCAACGGAGTGAGTGCTGATTTTCCTTGTTTTTGTTTCCTGTTCCCTTTTTTGTTTGTTTGTTTAAGGGGACTGGCCCGAACGTTATTGTATCTATTGGGATTAAATTTTGCTTCACAGTCTGGTCATCAACAGACAAATAATATCATAGTATCATTCTTTGAATTTCTTTCCCTTTTCCCCATTTATCGCTTTTTCTAATTTTGTGAATACCCTTCTCTCTGCAACTCTTGTTTGCAGGTGAGGGCAAATAGAACCCGTTGTCAACGCAGCAGTGGCAGTGCCATCAGGTAGGCTAGCTGCTGATGTGTTGTAAGTCCAAGATGGGCTCATCAAGAGCGATGATGGGGCAAGCAGCCAAGTCATATAAGGTTCAGGAGGTACAGATTGAGGGTCGTAAGGAAGCCACTGGAGACTGGAGGTCCGTGTGGAGGATGAAAAGGCTGTAGGTGGGAAAACGCGACTGAGGAGGGTGGAAAAGGAGGTGAAGAAAGATCAGGAGCAGGAGGGGGTCGAGAAGAATTAGGAGTAGGCAAGGGAAAGGGAGGAAAAGGGGTACCATCAGCGACAGCAGCCGCAGCAGAATAAGCAGGATAAGCTGGAGGAGGCAGAGGAGGCAGAGGAGGAGGAGGATGATGATGATGATGATGAGGAGGAGGAGGAGGAGGAGGAGGAGGAGGAGGAGGAGGATAGAAATAGGAAGGAAAAGGAGGAAAAGGAGGAAAAGGAGGAGGAGGTGAAGAAAGAGCAGGAGCAGGAGGGGGTCTAGCAGAATTAGGAGTAGGCAAGGGAAAGGGAGGAAAAGGGGTACGATCAGCAATAGCAGCCGCAGCAGGATAGGCAGGATAAGCTGGAGGAGGCAGAGGAGGGAGAGGAGGGAGAGGAGGGAGAGGAGGCAGAGGAAGCAGAGGAGGAGGAGGAGGAGGGGGGGGAGGAGGAGGAGGCGGAGGAGGAGGAGGCAGACGAGGCAGAGGAAGCAGAGGAGGAGGAGGAGGAGGAGGAGGAGGAGGAGGATCACAATGATCAGGAGAGGGGGCAGAGGAGGGGGCACAGGCGGCAGAGAGGGAGAGGGAGCCGAGGAGGGGACACAGGCGGCAGAGAGGGAGGAGGAGGAGGAGGAGGATAGAGAGAGGAAGGAAAAGGAGGAAAAGGAGGAAAAGGAGGAAAAGGAGGAAAGGAGGAGGAGGTGAAGAAAGAGCAGGTGCAGGAGGGGGTCGAGCAGAATTAGGAGTAGGCAAGGGAAAGGGAGGAAAATGGGTACCATCAGCAATAGCAGCCGCAGCAGGATAGGCAGGATAAGCTGGAGGAGACAGAGGAGAGAGGAGGGAGAGGAGGGAGAGGAGGGAGAGGAGGCAGAGGAGGCAGAGGAAGCAGAGGAGGAGGAGGAGGAGGAGGGGGAGGAGGAGGAGGAGGAGGAAGCGGAGGAGGAGGAGAAGGATCACAATGATCAGGAGACGGGGCAGAGGAGGGGGCACAGGCGGCAGAGAGGGAGGAGGGGAAGGAAATATAGGATGGAAAAGGAGGACGACGACAACAGGTGCAACAACACGGAAAGGCAGCAGGGCAGAGGAGGAAGAGAGGCAAGAGAATGAGGAGGAGGAGAAAAGAGAGGAGGGGAAAGGAGGAGGGTGACAACAACAACGAGAGGTCGCACAGGAGGAGGCAGAGGAGGAGGAGGAGAAGGAGGAGGAGGAGGAGAAAGAGAGAGAAAGGAAAAGAGGAGAACAATCACAATGACAAGGAGAGGAGGCGAGAGAAGGCTGAGAATAGTATTCGTCAATAGACTCGATACCTTTTTTTTGTTGCTGGGCCTGTCGATATCACGGTTACATGGAGTCTGTATTTTCTTTTTACAGTATTTGGTCGGCCCAGGGCAGGTCCAGAGTAGGTTCTATTTACTTTGGACGGGTTTTATTTTATGGAGAGGGGTTGTTTTTTCTGGATTAAGGGGCTGATTTTCTGATTTTTTCTGCGTGGTGTGGTTTTAAGGGTTTTTTGGGAATTTGGTAGTACTTTGTTGTTTCCCGCTGTGCAGGTTTCCCACCTATACCATGTTCCTGCCTTGTAATATTGATTCGCATTTAGGGCCTGATGGGCCTGGACTTCATACGGGACCCCACCGGCGGCGGCAGGCTGTGAGACAGCTGGAAGGGTATAATATTATACTGGATTGCACCAATCGTGCATTTCTTTCGAAGTGAATGTGCTTCCGACGGATGGGAGGGAACGTATATGCGGATGCTGTCAGGGAGACAACGATGACATTTGCTGATCAGTGCCAGCAGGGATTCTGCTATTCGCGACTGAGAGTGTGTGACGCCCGCTCCTCGTCTTTGTGTACATGAAAGTGCACCAGATGCTGGCATAGCAGTTTGAGGGGCACATATGATCAGTTGAGTTGATGAGGACCGCAGGTGATTGGCAAGATTGGTGGTAGGTACAGGCTCGCATGCAACGTCCTGGGTGTTGGTCGATCTCGGCTCGAGTCCCATAAAATATAAAAGGACTAATTGATAGAGCTTTTTCCTAGTAGGAAAAAGCCGACAACAGAAAATTTCTAAACTGAAACTATGATTGAAAGTTAAATTTCAGCTGAACTCCAAAATTTTCATGCTACTGCGCGGGTTTCAGTTTTACTTAACATTCTCGTCACTTGTTGAACACCGTTGAAAAATCATTCCTCAGCTAAAAAGGTGGTGGACATTTCCGTTTTCGGTAGTCCTACTTTTCCTTGGCTTGATCTTGCGGAATACCATTCCCGCCCCCCTTTTCTTTTTTTCTTTGGCTTGATCTTGCGGAATACGATTCCCGCCTCTTCGCATGGTCCGTTCATGCTTGGTGGGAAAATGGACTGTCGGGGAAATATTGAAAAATGCCAGCGAAATCACGGCCTGGCGGAAAGAACGGCTAGAAACTGCCGTAGAAACTGCCATAGAAACTGACGGACCGGACCCGCCTTTGTACAGGCCGTAGAAACTCCCGCCTTTGTACAAATGGTCAGAGCCTGACTCGGAAGAGCAACCCGCCCGAACGGACCCGGGCCTTTGGACTGAGGAAAGGTAAAAATTATGTGAGTTCATCTCCCTGCCGAATGTGGCCAGATACAGATCATAGAAGTGCCTAGCCCAGCATGTGGTTCGAAACCATATATGTACTTCGGCGCGCAGTAGTAGTGTCAGTTCACATTCAACAATCGTCACCTTCGTTGAGTGCGCCGTACTGTCCGTTGCCACCGTGCGCGCGATGTATCTGCCTCCCCCACGAGAAGACCAATGATCGCTCCTCCTCGCCCCTCTGTCTTCGTCTTCACAATCTGTCTCGGAGTCCATCGCCGGAAGTTGTCGTCGGTTTCAACCGACGTGTGCGGCTGTCGTCGCCGCCGTTTTCATCTCAATTCCTGCGGCGTGGCCTTATATACCAACACACATCGGACGGGATCACTCGATTAGTACCCGACCTGTGAGGGGAAGTGATTGGTTCTGCCTCCCTTCATTTCGCTTAGTGAAACAGCCCTGAACGGTGAAGAGGACAAATCGTCCACCGTGGCCGATCGTCAGTGATTGGCATTTGAAAAAGAAGGGCAGGGAGAGAAGCGGGAGGGGGAGGGGATTCGCGTGAGGTTGTTGGGAGCCATTCCTGCATCCCTACTTCCGACGGAGGTGGGCGCGAAATGAAGGGGGAGATGGGGGGGGGGGGCCGGACAAGTAGCAAGAAGCGCTCTAGCTGGGTGTATGTGG
>BFEA01001095.1:124607-141088 GCA_003427395.1 Chara braunii
GTTCCCTGCTGCTGTACTCGTACTCAGTGTGACTTGCTGTTTCAGCATTCGGAATCCAAGACTTCGACTTTGTGCCTTGCCACTGTGTCTGCGTCCGATCCTCAGTCCGAGTCAGTCGTGTCGAGTGAGTGAGTGTGTGTGTGTGCTCTCACTCTCTCCCTCTCTCTCCTCTCCCTCGGCTCACCCTCAGCCTCACGCTCGTTACAATGTTCCAGTTAGTCAGCAGTGGTAGCCAATGATCCCAGCACCCCGCCATCTTTCTCGAGAAATAAGCAAGACAAGAGTTGAAGTAATCATCCAGATATTTTTTCTGCCACAGCTCAATTTTCAGCATCAACAAGAACGCAAACTCGATACCTGGCACAATGTTGAATGAACGACTGTGATGAAGAAAAGAAGCAATCACTGCCAAGTTGTGCTCCCGGCTAGTCCTGAAGACTTTGAGACACAAGTTTACCACATGCTACACACCTCTGATTTTTGTGAAGAGCAATGCATTCAATTCCCTTTCGTCCATCAAATATTTTTTCAGGACGCACCCGAGAAAGTCCCAACTTTTCCCCGCCGTTCGTCTGCTCAAGACTCAAATTACTGTCGTAGCGCATTCTGAACTTGTCAATCAAAGAAGAGCTGTGAGAGATAGAAGCTGCCTCGTTCTTCTTACGAGCAACAAATACTGAAACATCATCTACCAAACGAAGTCTAGGGCGATACTGACCATGCATTCTATTCAGGGAAAGATGGTAGCTAGGTGTGCTGAATATGTCTAAGGACTGGTGTTTATGAAGTCTCTGCTCTAGTTATGGGTGAGGGATAGGTCTAATGACTGGTGTCTGTCAAGATTCGTCTTCGGTCTCTTGTTACGTGTGATGGATCTCTCTGCTCATGGAATTCCATTGTGTTGTCCTATGTGTTGTTAATCCCCAGGCAGATACGGTTTTGTTGACAGCGTCGGGCGACCAATCTGTGAGCGCCCTCTTTCCTCTCCCTTGTGTGGGCTGCTTTCTTTCTTTTTTTTGTCTTTTTTTTTGTGCTGTTTAAGATAAAAGGCTTGAAACTTGTAGTGGAAATCGACATTCTCCCCCCCCCACCTAGCCCTTCTGATGCTCTGCCCGAGTTCCGCACAATGCAGTTTATTGAATTCATCACATTCTGATGCCCGAGTTCCGCACAATGCAGTTTATTGAATTCATCACATTCTGATGATGACTCTCTCTGAGGCATTTCAACATTGACTTACTCTGGCAACAGCTAGCTCAGTTGGTACACGCCATGAGCTGTTGGAATACGGACCTCGGTTCAAATCCCAATAAAAGGAGAGTGGTTGGGGGTTGACCAAGAAGAGATGGTCTTCCTTTCTAGTGACCCCCTTTCGCGACGGCAGCGGGGGTTTAGTAGGGGATCTGTTAGTCAGGTCATGTGGGTGTGTCAGGGTATCGTTAATCGGATATGGCGATTGCTCCTTTCAACAAGATCTGGCGATTGCTTCTTCTCCCAACAATATGCACAGCACATTGTTAAGCCACCAGTGTGCAATGGGGAATTTTCCCTGTACTGCAGGTATACCTGGAGGCCGTGCCGTGTTTTCGATCGGCCGGCCCACAGCTGGTATCTTTTTGGGAAAAAGCCAGAACAATGTTATTGAAACATTCAAATTGAGGCTGGGGACCTCACAATCCAAGCCGGATATAGTTCAGAGGGGCCATTACCCAGCTTTGGCTCAAAAGTGAACTTGCTGGAGACAGTCCAGCAACCCACAGTTACCTCAGCCCCATGACCAATTCCCAGAAAGACAGAATTACCTTCATTGTCAGTCGGGAACTCTCTCTCTCTCTCTCTCTCTCTCTCTCTCTCTCTCTCTCTCTCTCTCTCTCTCTCTCTCTCTCTCTCTCTCTCTCTCTCTCTCCAAGCCCTCCCTGCCTTGAGCATGAGAGAGAGAGGAGCTTCCCAGGCAGCTTATAGATCAAAGGACTAGACTTAGGCAAGGTTGCTTCTCTGCAAGCTGGAGACTGTGCTGCTCTGCCGCTGGAAGACTGCTCACTGCTCAGAGCTRAAGTTCCTATTTAAAAAAATCTTTCTTTTCTGTCCCTCTCAGTCTCGGGTAGCCTGGCATCCATAGCTGGAAGATTTCATGGTTGCTGTGATTTGCTTGCTAGATCTTCTACTTTTTTTTTATGTGTGCTTTGAAAGCGTGTTTTAATCCCTATGACTAAATACGGGGTTCAGGATCTTGAATTAGTGGGCGCGTTCTCGAAAAGAACGCCATCCCTGCGGGCGCTTTGCTCGCCACCCCTGCCGGCGCTTTGCTCGCCTTTGACCTACGGATCTGTAACAGCAGGTGTTTCGTGGTGGCAATGTGTTCTCCCTTGTTTGAATGCACACCCACGGCTTTAATTTTGATTTCTTTTGCGGGAGCTATGGTATCCTTCCTATCCTGCCTCCCTCCCTGGCACTGTGCTTGTCCAATTATTGGAGGACACTCCTCCTGGACGTTTCCTGCACGTTGCAAGAGAATCAACCATCTTTCTGCTGGGTCCTGATGTTCCAGGTGCCCTGGGACACTGCATTCACCGACCTGCACTTGTGCATGTACATGCACGCATACAAAATGACAGCAGGATAGCGAGCACAACACACAGAGACCCAGAGAGAGAGAGAGAGAGAGAGAGAGAGAGAGAGAGAGAGAGAGAGAGAGAGAGAGAGAGAGAGAGAGAGAGAGAGAGAGGTGATCTCAATCTCTGGGGGTAACGTTGTTGAACACAAGGTGCTGCCTCTGTATTCAATTGTGCTACTTGATTGTGACTTTTGGGGTCTGATTTGGACATGTGAATGGTACAAACCTTTCAGGGAAGGAAGAGCATGATTGTCTTGCAGACTACATGATGATGAAACATGTGGCATTGGTTTGCTCCGTCTCTGTATGCTGGTTTCAGGTCAGGATGTGGGATGTCGAGACACGGAAGGAGACTGTTGTTATGAAGGGCCACACAGGGAGTGTGAAATCACTGAGCGTCTCCCCGACACAACAAGGTTAGAGATCACTATGTGCCTTTAAGGACTTTTATTTTTTGGAAAATGGGCTCACTTTATCTCCGTGCCTGTGCTCCCTCACCTTGCTGGTGTAATTATCATGCTGTGACAATAGTCAAATCATCTGAAGATTGCGATAACATGGAATGACATGACGTGTTGTGCTGGTACTGCATACAAGAATGGTTGGTGTCAATAACTCTCGGTGTGGAATTGTTGTGCCTCCCTCATTTTGGTATTGTCGTCGATGGTGTTTTCTGACTCTTATTGCATGTTGCCTTCAAGCTCCCTTGGTCTTGTTATCGTCCCTTCTGCTCATCGCGGAGGTGACTGAGGTTGGGTCGAGGGAAGGGGAGGACTGTCTTTGCTTTCGAGAAACCAGAGGAATGCTTTTGTTTGGTGCCTTTCCAATAGTTTCCAATGAATAAAAAGGATAATAAACTTTGGGAAGGGTGGACCTAGTGGATAATAAACTCTGGGAAGGGTGAGAGTAGTGTGTGGAAAAGGGCCTGAAGGGGGCGGGAGAGGGACGTGGAAGGCTGGTAGTTTCCTCAACAAAATTTAGACATTGTTATGGTTAAACACATCCACAAAGGTCTCACCATGACCATGCCATAGTTGAAGGCCTAGTTTCATGTTTCTATCCTTGTTTATCTTACTATTTTTTTCTCGTTCTTAAATTTGTCATTATTCTGTTCAACATGTGGATATTGAATTGATATCTGATTTTCAGTGTTTCCAATTTTTCATGTGCTTGCATTTCACTTGCAGGGCCTGGCTAGCTTGTCTGAGTCCACACTGCTCATTTGTCAAGCTTTTGGAGAGGAGGAAAACTCAAAAAGAGAAAAGAAGCCTGAGGCTGAAAGAAGCTTACTTGGCTAGTGGTGGTCATAGCTACATCGAAGAAGAAGACTTCAAGGCTTTAAGAGAGTGGCATCTTCAATCAAGACTTTTTCTTGTGGCATTAGATCTCTGGGGATTTTGGGAAGGCGGGAGGTTAGGTTAGTTGGTCTGGAGAGGTTAGAAAAGCTAGAGAGGTTGGACATAAGGTTCCTTGTTGCAAAAGAGAGTCTGTCATAGCTACTTTTTATATGAGATAGAAGAGTTAAGAGAAGGAGAGGGATTGCGAGATATTGGGGCTCCTAATTATTGAGAGTTATTCTGTTTCAGCGCTCTCATTTTGAACAGATGTGCATTGAAGTTGGCATTTGTTGTTTTCATTGTTCATTACCTTTACTCAGCACTTAAAGGACATTGCTTTGAAAGTTATTAAATGGTGTCATTGAATTGTGACTATACATGGATTTGAAAGTTATTGAATGGTGTTATTGAATTGTGGCTATCTGTCAAGCAGTGTTTTGGGTTACTGAAATAGATGGCTTTTCCATTTGTCTACTAGATTGTCAATCCTGTTATTTGTTACATGTCGATAAACAACTTACTGTCTTGCTCTCTCTCTCTCTCTCTCTCTCTCTCTCTCTCTCTCTCTCTCTCTCTCTCTCTCTCTCTCNCTCTCTCTCTCTCTCTCTCTCTCTCTCTCTCTCTCTCTCTCTCTCTCTCTCTCTCTCTCTGTGTGTGTGTGTGTGTGTGTGTGTGTGTGTGTATGGCACATTTCTAAGTCGGATTGGTAACAATATGAGAAACAGTTTGGCAGCAAGGAAATTCACGAGTTGGATAAAAGTAGTGCATACAACTATTTGTATACTATACTGTGCATCCGTCTAGGTTACTTGCCCAGTTGGTACCCATGCCAATACTACGAGTCCAATCGCCTCGGGTATCTGTGTAGGTCATCCTGGTCTTTTCTTTTTTCTAGCGGTCGACTATTTCAACCCCTTGATGTGCCCAAATCTAGCCTCAACTTGAATGTCTTACTTGCGGGGAGTTGAAGGGTATAGATGGGGTTTGAAGGGGTAGAAAAAGACTCAAAGGGGTGTGAGATGATTTCAGTTTTTTTTTTTTTTCCCTTTTTTTTCCAATGATTTTCAGCATGATTGTTAGTCAAAAAGTGTATGGAAGCATTTGAGTTGCAAGAGATCAAAACGGTTAAATGTTTTGTTTTTTCCTTGACTGTTTTCAACCTTATTAAACCCTTGTCGGGAACTTTTCCAAGTAGGCCATTTAGTGGGTGCCACTAGAAAAAAATACGTTCTGTCACGGTACCAAGGTGGGCACCCACTGTTGCGATGTCATTTAGTAGATCTCCAGCATTCATGTGAACCAGATGGGCAACTTTATAGGTTAAAAACCCTTGTGACAGTTACTCAAAAAAAAAAAAAAAATAATGCATAATTTTTGTTAAACATAACAAATTCAGTTCATTTTTCCCAGGAAAAATAAACTTTCAGTTTTTAATTTCACACAATCTAAACGAATTCAGGTTATCTTTTCCTTAAAGACAAACTTTCAATTGAATTTTCCGTCCAGAAATAACATTTCAGTTTACCTTTCCGTTCATTCCTCTTAACTTTCCGACAATAAATCATATTTCCGTTTAAGTATCTACCCAAAGGGAACATTTCTGTTTAATAACGATTATATCTTCAAGTCATGTTAAACTGAAAAATAATATTTCAGTTTTATTTCAGGCAATACATAATATTTCAGTTTGTATTAAACTGAAATGTTATATTGGAATTTTCAAGATTGTTCCCGAACTTTCAGGCAAACAATACTTTTCAGTTTATTTAGATATAAAAGTGATCTCCATAAACTGAAAAATCTCTTCATAAACTGAAATTTTTCAAATTAACCTGAAAATTATTGAGTTAGGCTTTCCTTCAACTAAACTTTTATGTCTTGAATTTTTCTGTTGGATATTTCAGTTCTGTTACTGAATAACGAAATGATAAAATTTTAATATTCTCTTGTAAGTATAAATACACGTACTTTAATGAAACTACTTCGGTTGAATACTGAACTTCAGCGTATGCAGGGTATCGATCATGATGGGCGAGCAGGGTAGTGTGAATTCTACGGAGGGAGCCTCCAGGCGCAAGTATTGGAAGGTGCATTGGTGACAAGATGGGGGTGGGATCATATTTACATGATTTTTTATATCAAAGGAAGGCTAGCCTAAGGCTATGGATAGACCTAAGGCTTCTGGTTCGAGGTGGAAGTTCCGGACCCCCTCAAGCCATGTTTAAGTTAAGCATGGTGGTATTTAAATGACCACAGCAGTACTTCCGGCCACTTTCTTCGGGCCGGGGGTTCCAAACGCCATGCGCACCGAGGTTTGTCAAACCGCCAGCGCAACACTTTTTTTTTCCGTTTTGGTTGGCGCAGGCCCCGCAGCCCGGTTATCGCGGCACGTTAACGTCAAGGCCCGCGTCCGATGCCCGGGCCAAGCACTGGGGGTTTAAGAGGTGGAAGTACTTGGCCTGTACATCGGACCACGTACTTCCACCTCTTAAACCACCGGTTTAAGTATGGTGGCAGTTAAACCACCAGTACTTCCTAAAGTTGTCGCCGTTAACAAGCCACAATTTCAGGAAACGTACGGGGCATTACAGGAGCGTCCGAATTCATCCCACTATAAACGTTTCGACTCTATTTTTTCCCGTGGCCGATAGCTGGGCCAAGTACTGTTGGTGGTAGTTAGATCACCAGTACGTTTCCCGGCCATTTTCTAGGACGCGCCGAGCATGCAGGCGCTTCGGATGGGATGTCGTACCAGGGTGCCCCGTTCACCCGAAAATCCTTCCGGGCAAATCGGGCCTTGCATGTGACCCATTTTGCCTGGATGGATTTCCAGGCAGATGCCACCCTGGCACATCCCGCTCGATGCGCCCGCATGCACGGCGTGTCTTCAAAAATGGATGGGAAATTTACTGGTGGTGTAAGAGGTGGAAGTAGGCCCCCCAAGATCATTTCCTGCGGTGGCAATGGAAACCCGTCAGCGACAGATCAAGTTGGTTTTTTTGTGCTCAATTCGACCTGCGTTACGGTAATGGAGTGACACTGTGCGTAAAGTGTGTAGGAGTATCTAACGAGACCCTTTGTTAAAGTGATTGACACCTTGTTCATACCACTTCACACTCTATGTTATATTTCATGACTTGGACGAAAGCAAAAAAAAAAAGAAAAAAAAGAAAAAAAAGAAGGAAAAAAAAGATTTGGACGAAAGTGCATCGAATGCAGTTCCAAATTTAAAAAAGAAAAAAAGAAGAGGCTGGGAATCCTCAACAAGCAACCCTGAAAATGAAATAAAAATTGTTTCTGGGACCATTACCTAGCTTGGGTGTAGGCGACGGGTCTTTCTCATCCTTAGAGTCTCGTTAGACACTCCTAAAAATGCCTGTTTTTAGGATTGCGTCCTCGTTGCACACAGTCCTAAAACGAAATCGGAGATCAAAAATGTGAAAACGGCGTTAGGACGAGTCCTAAAAGATTTAGGATTCCCTAGGCAAAATCGTCCTAAATTTTCCAGTAGCCCCCGACCTACTGAAAAATTTAGGATTCTCGGGTTTCACGGAGTCGTTGCATCGCGCGCATGGCACCGTCGACACTCGTTGGTGGTCCAAAAGTGGTCCGTCGAGTCGGTGGTCGGACATCGGAGGTTTTCTGCGGCTCGACGCGGGCAACGGCCACGCACGGTAGCCGTTGGCAGAGGGGGTGGAGCGCGGAGGGTCGGGCGTCGGCGGGTGGTTGCCCGTACTGGACCGTTGGGTCGCTTGCGAGATGCGGAGTGGGACGTCGACGTGCGCAGGACGACAGACGGAGCCGCTTTGGGCAGCGCGGGCTGCAACGGTCGATTTTCAAAAGGAAGGTGGGCATGGTCGTCGTCTTCTGTGGTGGTTGTCCACATATGAAGGTCGAGCGCCCCTGTCCCGGGCATGTCGGAACACACATCTGCAGTGGTCATGTGCGAGGGCGGCTGCATAGGTGAATTTCATGGCCGACGTGCGGAGGAGATTGACTCTGCTGGTACTCGCTGTCGTCGTCTTCCTGATTGTCATCTTCCTCCACGTGTGTTTTTCGTGGCGGCCGTGGAAACAACAACGCAAGAGGAGGGCTTCGACGAGAAGGGCGGCAGCCGAACGTCTAACGGCAGGCATGCAGGCACGACCGGCTGCTACCGCAGGTCAGGGAGGAGTTCGATCTTCTGCGGCGGAGCCTCGAAGGCGGTACAACCCGTCCATGTACACCCATCTGGAGCCGTGGGACACGCCATTGCCCCCGTCGAACGAGGAGCCGGAGAAGGAAGAACTTTCGACGTTGCCTCTCTCTAGCGGCTCGACTCAGTTGTGGTCGCAGACGGTGCGAGCAGGCGGGTCGGCTCTCGACGAAGGGGGCGAGTTCACGTCATTGCTGCATCAAGGTTTGCGGGACGACGACGACAGAGGAATTGATCTGAGGTTCGGGTTGTGTTCTGGCGGCGGCAGGGAGGCGAGCCGTACGTTCATCATCGACGGAGATCGTTCGGCACTTGGCATTGAGCATGGTGGAAGTCTGCATATGGAGCAGTCCACACTTCGTCGCGCTGCACCCGTGACTAGTGCGGTCGGGCCATCGCCAGCGGGACGGCAGCATGGATCGACTGCTCCGTCCGTCGATCGATTGACACGGACCTGGCCCGCACCCCCCGGGGTAGCAGCAGGGCCCCTGCGCATGGGCGGTGCACGTTCGCTGATGCCTGCGTGCACAACACCGATCGAATCCGGACTGAGGGACGAGGGAACGTGCAGAGCGCCGGTACGTCCACGACCCACTGTGGAGAACATAACACGTGGAGGGTCGAACATGCGGGCACACAGCGATGGAGGCGAAGACGACGTTGGATTCGGTGACGACGCAGACGAAGGGATGAGGGAAGACGTGGAAGCGGGGGACGACGACGACGACGTTCCAATTCGGCCTTTGGGGAAGGCAGCGGGGAGGGGGAGAGGACGCGGCAGAGGTGGTGTCTGTGGTCGATCCGTTGCCCGTGGAGGCAGAGGTGGCGTGAGTGACGACGCCGGAAAGTCTCCGACGTACTGGTCTGCAGAAGACCAAATGCTCCTGGTGCGATGCAAGCGGGAGCAAGATATGCACCTCGCCGGCTTGTCTCATAATTACGGGCGGATGAAGACGAAAGAGTGGAAGTGGGAGGACATGTCGAAGCGGATGGCGAATGCGGGGAGGCCGAAGGACGCTGACGACTGCATGAAGAAGTGGGACAATCTGTTCTAGAACTACAAGAAAATTCAGAGGTTTCAGAATGCCAACGGGCGGCCAGATTTTTTCAGGCTGACGAACGAAGAGAGGAAGGAGCACAACTTTACGTTCCGGATGGACAGGGCGCTGTACAACGAGATCCACGCAGGCATGGTGGGGAACCACACGATTTTCCCTCCCAACGTTGCCGACACAGGCAGTCCGGATGGGGTGCAGCTGCCCAGGCGAGGAGCGGGTGGCGGGGAGTCTGTTTGTAGTGAGGCGGCCGGTGAAGGCTGCCCTGACGAGCGTTCTTCTGCGAGGGAGTCCGACAGCAACGTAGGCAGCGGGGCGGGAGGCGGGAAGCGGAAGAAAGCGCGCCAACAGGCATTCGAGTCCATCTTTGATGTCATGGAACGCCATGGCGCACTGATGTCGTCCACGATCGAATCGTCTAGCAAGCGGCAATGCAGCACCTTCACGAGGCAATGCGACATATTGGAGCAGGAAATTGTCGTCCAAAAAACGCACTATGCGGCGTCCGATGAGATGCAAAGGATGATGTGCCACACACTGTTGGAGATCGCTGCCGCCATTCGTGGTCGGTCGTCCATGTAGGCCATTACGTGCTGTGTTGATCAAAGTTGGTTCTTTGCCGTCGTCATCGAGTTTTTTTTTTGTTTTTGGTTGTGAGTTTCATGATGTTGCCATTGCCGGTGCTCGTGGACGGCTGCCGCGGAAGCAATGCCAAGTAGTCGACGGAGAATTGGGGGCGGCGAGAGGGTGGGGTTTCGTGCGAACTTGGCGGGATGTGAAGGTCGGGTCCTGCGGTCATGACGAGAGGGGGGGAGGTGTGTGTGTGTGTGTGTGTGTGTGTGTATGTGTGTGTGTGTTTTTTGGGGTAGTCTGCATTTTCGAGGACCACCCATCGTCTGCGTTTTGGTTGATCGACACACACACAGCCACTGCCGAAAGGGGGTGTGTTCTATGGGGTTTGTGGACGGCGCGGTTTGCTGTGGAAGCGGGTTGTGGGGGGGGGGGCTATGGAGGGGTCGTTTGCTGCGAGGAGGACGCGCGATGGGGTGTCCGCGGGTGAAGGCGGACCGTCTTTGTTTTGGTCCTTCCGGAGTGCATTTGCGCGCATTGACCAAACGTGGAAGGGCCTTATCGCGGCTTCGGGAGCTTGATAACGACAGGCCTGGACAGGCATGGCGGTAGCACGCGTCACCGTCGTCGTTCCGTTTTCCCGCCACGAGGACGCGACGTCGTGGACGGTCTTTCTGCTAGTGTCATTTCAGTGTTGCGCATCCGGAGCCGCATAAATGTCGTCCGCACGAGGGTGATTCCACAACGCTTCTCGCCGTGCCAGCTGCACACTTCCCGCTGCGCATCTGCAGTGCCACAACGCTTCTCGCCGGGCGCGCTGGTAGGTTCCCGCCGCGCATCTGCAGTGCCACAATGCTTCTCGTCAGGCGCGCTGCAAGGTTCCCGCCGCGCATCTGCAGTGGCACAACGCTTCTCGTCGGGCGCGCTGCAAGGTTCCCGCCGCGCATCTACAGTGCCACAACGCTTCTCGTCGGGCCAGCTGCACACTTCCCGCCGCGCATCTGCAGTGCCACAACGCTTCTCAACGTCATCGCTTCCGCTCTTCTGGCAGTCAATCTTCTCGCCGCGGAGCACTCCCGCCATCGCGAAGGACAGGTGTCGCCAGGGACATCATCCTTCCGTGGTGCGCTTGCGCATCGTCGTCTTCCTGCAGCGGTGGACACATCTTGAGCGTCATCGGGATAGTAGTTCTCGCCAAGCTGGCAAGAGACGGGTGACATCTTTTTCGACGAAACAGCACACGTCAGCCGAGCGCTACACCGAGATCGCTTGTGGGGGTCCCCAGCAAGCATGTCTGCTCGATTGAACGCCCGTGGCAAGAAGCGCGATGTCGCGTTTGATGAAACCCAAGCCCAGGGGAAAGGTCGTCGGCACGTCCCGAAGGCGAAGAGGCCACGTTTGGATGATGCGTCAGCAAGCGTGCCGCATCGTGGTGCGCGAGGTTGGTCGCAGCCGGCGGAAGAGGACAACGACGATGATTTCATGACGGAGGACGATCAAGGCGAGGCGACGGCATCTGCAGGACGGGAGCTGTCTCTTATACACATCTAGATGTGTATAAGAGACAGGGCAAGAGACGGGTGACATCTTTTTCGACGAAACAGCACACGTCAGCCGAGCGCTACACCGAGATCGCTTGTGGGGGTCCCCAGCAAGCATGTCTGCGCGATTGAACCCCCGTGGCAAGAAGCGCGACGTCGCGCTTGACGAAACCCAAGCCCAGGGGAAAGGTCGGCGGCACGTCCCAAAGGCGAAGAGGCTACATTTGGATAATGCGTCAGCAAGCGTGCCGCATCGTGGAGTGCGAAGTTGGGCGCAAGCCGCAGAAGAGGACAACGACGATGATTTCACGACGGAGGACGATCAAGGCAAGGCGACGGCGTCTGCAGGCGGGAGAGTGTCAGGCAGCGTACTCCGGATCAGAGCGCTTCGAAGAGGATGTTAACCCCTCCGCCGGAGGCCGGAGGCCGGAGGCGCAGCAGCTGCGTGTCCGCCAAACGTGGAAAGAGAAGGGTGTTGTGGTGGACCTTGGCGGCGAAGACGACGAGCCTTTGGAAAAACGTCGCCTGCACAGTGCGACACAAGCGACCACAGCGGCGGTGTCGACGGCTCGCGTTGCGGAGGATGAAAGGCCGATCACAGGTTCACTGCCCTGCACGCCGTCTCATCCGCGTCAGCGCAACGACGGTGTTGACGGTGCGTCTCGCCAACGAGGTGGTGGTGGGGGAGTCGTGGCAGACGCGCGTGCAGTAGGGGGTGAGGCGGCAGGTGGCGCGGGTGTGGCTGTTGCAGGTGTTGTCCCTCCCGTTCAGACGGCGAGAGAGGAGGCTGCAGTTCCGGCGACAGTGAGAGAGGAGGGTCATGGACAGAACACGAACCAACGGGATGGCGGCGAGGCCGCTTCAAGCCGGGCACGCAGGGGAGTCATGACGAAAGTCCTTATCGACCGTGCGCTTCTTTGGGTGGATGACAAAGCTTTCTGGACGACGGGTGAAGGACGCAGACTTTACAACGTCGTCCACGAAACCAAAGAGTACTTCCTCGCCATCGCCTGCGGGCTTCAGCCACCTGAACTTCCACGGAGCGTTGTCGTCCCCAAATCCAACACGAGGGTGGCGAGGATCGCAGACCAATCACAGCTCCAGCAAGCGATCTCCCATGCGGCGGCGGTGGAGAATATAGCTCTTCGCATCTTGCACGGCTGGGTTTTCAAGTACGGGAACCGCCCAAGGGGGTACCACCTTGCTTTCCAGTACTCGTTGGAGTCCGTAGCGACGGACATTCGCGTGCAATGTGGTACGGCGAGGAGTGGCGCAACGTCGTCAGCGCGCCGATGTGCGCCCACACGATAGATCTGAACATGGACCTTCCACTGTGGTACGCTGGCGCGAATATCGAGGACAAACATGAGGACGACGACATGGCTGCGTACCAGGAGTCCACCATCATCAGCATCGCGCATTCGTTCCGCGCGGCAGTGCAAATGGGCGCTCACATCGACGACGATTTCATCTCCTACGAACGTCTATGTCGGGTGGCTGACTGCTTCAGGCTGTTGCTGGCGGCGTCCATGTGGATTATGCGCATGGCGGGAGACGATCCGCGCAGTCACTACAAAGCATTTTACTTCGTGGATCTAGTCGCCAGGCCGACACTAATCGCCTCCATGCATCGGTCCTTCGATCATCGATGATCCGTCGTCCGCGCCGCGAACGTCGTCACGGAGAGGCTTGGGAAGGCGAAAGCCACGCTCGGAGTGTACCCCGACTACATCCCTGATTGGGCACCATGCGTCATCGGATTTGAGCACGACGCGACCATCAAGGGGCTGGAGGATGCGAAGAGGCTGGATTGGTTGGGTTCGGGCCCCGCCGATGATGACATCAAAGGCGAAGAAAAAGACGACGCATAAGGCGGGCTGGTATGCGGGGGGAGAGCGGGGAGACAGCGCTTCTAAGAACGAAGGCGTATGTACGCGTGGCGAGACGTGACGGGTTGTCGTGTGATTGGAGTGTCGTGCGTGGCGCACCTGATTAGCGTGTCGGCCGTCGGGATTCGCCAGAGTCCTCCTTCATCATTGTGCACAGGTTTATTGTGGCGCCCGTGGCATAAGCACGGGTTGATTCAGTTCGATTGTGTCATTGTAGTTTCGGTGGTTAGCGTGTTGGCCGGAGGGATTCATCTGAATCTTCGACGGTGGCGTAGGTGTTTAGTGTGCGGCCAGTAGCGCCAGCACGGGATGAATGGTTTGCACCTTTTTTTTTCTTCTTCTTTTTATGCGTTCAGCGCACGTCGTTGTTTTATCAATGCATGGTGCTCCTCGTTGTCTCGGACGATTTGAAGCGCGTGGCGGTTAATTGTTGTTTTCCTTTTTGCGATGTGTGTGACAACTCTCACGAGTCTGTCATATGTCGGTGTGATGAATGTCGTCATGTCTTTTGTGAGACACAACTGTCGTGCGTGTCATGCAGTGTCCTTGTCTGCGCTTCACTTGTTCTTGTTCTTCGTATTGGCTTCACGACATGCAAGAGACATGCGTTGATCACGGATTGAGAGAATGCATGTCGGCATTGTACAGAAGCATGTTGCACATGTCATCCCACCACAACAGCACACGAAACCGGTCATGGAAACTGAAATGAAGATATGCACAAAAAACCGATAAAGATAAACAACATTTCCATAGATGGATAGCAAAAAAAAAAAAAAAAAAAAAAAAAAAAAAAAAAAAAAAAAAAAAAAAAAAAAAAAAAAAAAAAAAAAAAAAAAAAAAAAAAAAAAAAAACCAGCAACAACCATGTTTCCCATCGCACGACACCGTTCATCACAAACGATTTGAAGACAGGAAAAATATATAAAATGACAAAAAGTCCTAACGACGAGGACACACACTGGCAAAAAAAAAGGTCCTTCCAATTTTTAAACTTCGCACAATTGTGCGAACCAGGTAGCCATCAACAGCATGAAAACGATAATGTGAACTGGTCGACGACAATCATGTCGCCGTTCCATCGACCAACCAACCACGCGCACGACGACCATGGACATGGACCACGTAATAACTCCATCCGCCTACCGATCGAACCACCCCGTGTGCACCACCTCCCTACCACACGGTCCTACATCAAAGTTAGGCGGTCTCGCAGTGCATCCCTCAACAATTCACCTTCCACGTTTGTGCACCGTCCCCTCCCGCGTTCGTCGTTCCCCACAATACCCAAGTCCACTCTACGCCGAACGTCGTTCGCATCCACCTCCCACAGAAGGTTCTCGTCGAAGTCGATCCCCGCGTCCAGGAGGATATTGTGGAGAGTGCAGACAGCCACGAATTGTTGTGGCAAGGTCTCTAGGTTCGTCTTATGGGTGCGCAAGAACAGACACCACATGCACTTGAGTCGGCCGAATGCCCTCTCCACACACCCCCGTGCCACCTTTTGCCGCGTGTCGAAGCGCTCCGCGTCAGCATCTTGGTCGATTCCTCCGTACGGCGACACAATCCACGGACAGGCAACTGGATAACCGTTGTCGCCCAACAGGTAGCCTCGCGTGACGACACCGTGCGGCAGATTCTCCGGAGTTGCGTCGAACAGCCCGCCACTTTCTGCACGCCTAAACAATTGGGAATTGTGCAGGACACGGATGTCGTGCACACTTCCAGAGTATCCCACGTGGACGTCGAGGATCCGCAAATCCAAATCCACAACCACCTGCGCCTGCACGGAGAACTTTTGCTTGCGGTCCTAGTTCTCGGAAGAAGCGTCGGCGGGCTTGTCAATGTATATGTGTGTACAGTCGATAGCGCCGAAGCAGCTTGGGAAACCCTTCTCACGGAAAGCGCGCAGAATCTGCGCACGTCTCCTGCCCATTGGCCACTTTATCGCATCGGGGTACGCCTGCAGCAGCGCCGAAGTGACGTCGCGGACGGCCTGCAGTCCAGTTGCCCTGTCGATGCCAAATGCTGACGTGCCGTTCTCGTACGTCTCTCCGGATGCCCACCTGTATAACGTGAAAGCAATCAGCTGCTCCACTGGCAATGGCATTCGATAATGCGTCACCTTCTTCTCCATGTACGCGTCGCACACGGCTACGATCTGGTTAAACATGGTCGTCGACATGCGCAGATTTTGCCGGAAGTACTCGTCCGTCGCGTTGTCCCGAAGCCGGAGGTCCTCCCATGTCCTGCCAGTCCGTCGTTTAATCCACCATCGTGGAGTCTGCCGCGGAAAAACGCCAGACGTCAGCGCAACACACAACTGGACGACTGCCTCACACGTCGCCGCGCAATCCGGCGCCTCTGCAACGCTCTGCAACAGCGCTCTTCGTTGCCGGAGCCGCATCAACATGTCGTGCGACGAGGACTCCTTGTCGCCCATCGTGTTCACGACGACGGCAGTCACCGCCATCGCCACGGCGTCGATCTCTTCTTCGCGTAGACCGTTTGAGCAGCCGTGACTGTCCATCTCTGCCAATCCTAGCACGGTTTGCCACGTCACGCCTTCGACAGCCACCTCAGACACGCCCGCCGCGTAACCCTGCCGTCGTAGACAAACAACGCGGAGTCCAAGATGCCAACGCTGCTGTACAATGGCACAGGAGACGAACATGCGTCCGCTGCTCCACGCTTCTAAAGGACGGTACGCACGGCAGAGGCGAACGTGCGGCTCACACGATGATGCGCACGCTGCTCGCAAGTTGCGTACACTCGAAAGATGGATTCCACGCGGCGAACGGCAGGGAGGCGCCGTCTTTTTCACATCACACGCGTCGATAGGGAGGCGCCGTCTTTTTCACGGCGCACGCGTCCGCGAGAATTCGAATTCAAAATTTTGAAGTTCTGGGGAACCGCGCTTTGCACCGATCCGTCGACTCCCGCCCATGGCCCACCGCATTCTGTACCACGGACACCGCCGAGGAATGGACAGACATCGGCGGCGCGGCTGCGTATACGCGTATGAAAACGGGCCGCGGGAAACCTTTTAGGACGAGTCCTAAAAGATGATTTTTAGGACTGCGTGTAACGACGCCGCACAAAATCCTAAAAAACCTTTAGGACTCGTCCTAAAAATTGTAGGATTCTTTTAGGAGTGTCTAACGAGACCCTTAGAGTGGTTTTCATTCCTGGCCGGTGTTTTGATGGGTCAGGAATGCAAACCAGTTCGGAAATCGGTAAGGGCCATAATTTCAAAAATATGGTGAGAAGACTGTGTCAG
>BFEA01001095.1:144253-156740 GCA_003427395.1 Chara braunii
CTCCCCCAAAAAATCGCCATCCGCCCCGATCCCGACCCCACATCCCGTTCGCCTCCATCCCGTCCCGTCTCCGACTACCTGGATCCTCGCCTTAACCCTTCGATCCCTTCTCGCCCCAATCCCAACCCCCGTGCTCCGCTCACCTCCCCACCTTCAAGTTCATCTCGAACCCGACCTCCTCACTCCCCAAACCGCCACCCGCCCCGTTCCCGACCCCGTGCTCCGGGGTATTATCGCGTTCGCTCTCATCCCGATCCTACCTCCATCTTCATCCCTCTCAAACCCCCACCTCGATCCCGATCCTTCCAGTGCTCGGATCCTTGCTTGTCTTGATCCCGACCCCGCTCCAGGGTAATACCCCGTTCGCTGATCCCTGCTCGCCTCGTTCGCCTCCTCCGACCCCATCTAGATCACCCCCGTCGCTTGACCCTGCCCCGACCCTAAGCCTCCCACTACCCGGATTTTCGCCCCGATCCCTGATCCCTGCTCGCCCCGATCCCGACCCTGCCTCGAGGTATTATCCCATTCGCCTCCCCGATCCCGACCCCGCCCCGGGGTATTATCCCGTTCGCATCCATCCCGACCCTCATCCCGTCCCCCTCATCTCCCTCCCCCATTCGCCATCCCTTACACCTCATCACGATTTCCCCCCTCAACCCGTCTCCTGCCCTTGACCTAGTTCCCGACCGCCCTTGTTCTCCCCCGGTCTTGTCCCTTCTCTGGGGACCAATCAACTCGTCCACGCCCCGGTCACATCCCTGTTCCAAATCCCGATCACCCAGGTCGTTGATCTACCCCCACACCATCCTCATCTACAATTGATCCTTCCCCAATGGCGTACAGTCCTACACGTGTTATGGCTAGTTTAAAAAATGAAGCAAGGAAGGGAAGAGGGAGAGGAAGGACTCGGACGATCTGGCATCAGGGAGCAATGGGACATCACTCAACGGCCTAGAAACCCGGGGATAGAAGAGACAGGATGGACACAGAGGTTACACCCCCCCCTCATACCCCCCCCAGTCGGAACACCCAGGGGGAATACACCCCAGATCGTCCCCTCCCTCCTCCCCGGCAGATCTTCTTAAGGAAATGAGAGGAACACAGGATTTACAACAGTGGGGAGAAACAAGACAAGTTGCCCCTCCTTCGTGGGCTGACAGGCTTAAAAAAGTATACTCGGGTCAAACCCTGTCAGTCAAAAGGGATGGTGAAGGGGAAGAAAACCTGGAAATTCCGTCAGACAATCTGACAACGGCCTCAACCTTCTTCCTTTCCAAATTTCTGGCCTCTCCAGAAGATAGATAATTAGTCAGGGGGAAGGAAGCACAGGGTTAGAGCTTTATCAAGCAACATAATCAAGGAACGAGATGCAATTTACACCCGCCATGCAAGCACGTGGGTTCTTATGATGATGTCGCGTACAAGTCCACCAATAATAAGGTAGGTTGGATCAGAAAGCACCACGCAACCCTCAAGGGTTCAGAGGAGGTCGCAAAGGACTTCTTCCTAATCCAACCTATCTCCTCGGCAGTCTATACAATTCTCTGTATGTTCGACTCAGATAAACGAATCATGGACTCATGACGGAGTATACCCTGCGGTCGCTCGGAGGTCCGGATACTCCCCTGGTCGCCCCCGAAACAGCAGAGGCCGGAGGAGAAGCGAGAACAATTGATGGCAGACTACTATTGGGTAGAGTTCCGGCACGTGCCCATAGAAATTCAAGGGGCCTTCGTGCAAGCGCTCGCTCAAAAATATGAGATCATTGATTTCATAGACCCCCTTCCGCCCTACGTGGCCCCAACGGACGACTACCTCATGAAAGCCCTGGACATTCCCAAGGGGCACATTTTTTCCATTGACGACGTCATCCTCTTTCGCGTGGGGGGTAGGGAGTGTTTTAAGTGTCAGGCATACGGACACTTGCCTTTGGACACGGATTGCCCCCACCACCCGACCAAGCGATTAAGAGCCACGGGCCGCCTACTTCAGGATCCCTTTAGAGAAACCTGGTGGAGAACGGTCGATGCAGGGCATGAGGGATGGGTCTTCATAGATGAGCCTCGAGAAAGGAGGGGGGGGTCAGGGGGTGGGAATGGGAAAAAAATGAAGAAGTCGATTGGGACACAAAGCCACCCGACCATTGGATCCACCCTAAATCAGTAGAAGCACACATGGGAAAGAATGCGCCCCCAAAAGAGGATGTAATGGTGTTAGGCAGCAAACCAGACTCGTCCGGAACGACCGAATTTGAGTCCCAGTCTCACCCCAGTCCAGAACCCAAGCCCCAAGATTTCATCATGTTAATGGACATAGGACAACTGGGGCAGATCTCGATTCCAAAGAAAAAAACGTCCAATAATAAAAATAGCAAGCTGCCACAAAATTTGAGCGCTATTGAAATGAACAATCGCTTTCAGGTTCTGGCATCAGAAGACAGGAATGGGCAGGTAATGGCACAGCAGCCTCAGGGGGCAGGACGAGGGGGAAGTGCTAGGAAGGAAGGAGAGTGGGACCAAGGAAGAAGGAGGGGATGAGGGGACAAGGGGCACCCAAGCAAACAGGAAGGGAGGAAAGGGAGAAGGCGATATGCCACAAGAAAGTGAACAGCGATCGTCCCAGAGAAAGGGGACTCACCAATTGGCCATGCATTTCAACCCAGAGGAGGAAGGAATAGGGAACGCCTCTCAGCAATATTCGGAAACCAGACCCCCCCGACCAGCCACCCACAAACGACGGTCCCCTTCTAACCCCGCACCCCGAACAGGGAAATGGAGAGACAACCGCAACAAAGGAAACAGACCCCTCAAAGTGGATTAAGTTGCGCCATCTAATTGCAAAAGGGTTATATCACCAGAATATGTCGAAGGGTGATAAGGTCATGTTACGGCCAGTTAGGAAAAAGGCCAGAAAATGGAAACTGGGCTTGTCCCCGGCAGAGTCTGAGGACCCGTATACTACCGCTTACGGAGGTATGATGCTACAGAGATGGCACATGCAGAAGGAGGGGGTGCTAAAAACCTAGGTAGTTATAGACTTTTATTGTCAGACACTATTAACCTGGAGCAATAGTCACCATCAATGTTGCAACAGAAGGACTAAGGATGACCCATAAAGACATCTACGTGAGATTTGAAGATAATAAGGAGGCGGGTCTGCTCTGGCATACACACAATATGCTCTTGAACACTCAACAACTGAAATTGAAGCCAAGCAATATATGGTCAACTAACGAGTTAGTCATATGTATTTGTACGATCCTGAGGAAGAATATCCTCAATAAGGGGATAAACTGGGACGCACAGGATTGGACCCAGTTGCACAGGAAATAGGGGAAGGTCAACCTTCACAATGGATTGGGTCGAGGTGGTGTACGAAAGGAATAAAAAATGGAAACACATCCTGCAGCAAGCAGACCTGGATATCAGAACAATTAACGTAAACGGCTTAGCTTCTTGCAACCCCGAAAAAAAACAAAGCACTATGGGATCTAATGAGGGGAGTTGGGGGAAGAACATGGTCAGATATGGTCTTCATACAAGAGACCCATTTAATGGACACACCCGAACACCATAGAGTCCACAAATAGGCATGGCCTTACCAAAGCTATCAAGCGTTTGCTCCCTATCCAGGTAGCTCAGGTGCAGCAATTTGGATCTCACCTCACTCGCGGCTCGAAGTAATCAGTTGGGAAAAGGATGAGGCGGAGGGTCAATGGGTCAAAATACTGGGCATGCTGAAATTTGAAATTGTATGCATAATTTTCATATACGCTCCCAACTCGACCCGGGAGCGGAGGACCTTTTTCCAGAAGATAGAAACAATCCCCGTCCTAGATGTCCCCTTAATCCTCGTGGGGGATTTCAATGCTGCACCTGATAGGTGGATGGACCGATGGGGAGTCCCCCTTGCCTCTGCCCATAACGCAGAAGAGGACGAGCAAATGTTAAAAGACCTATGCACCTTGCTCTCACTTTTTGACACCTTCAGGCGCACTTACCCTACTAAAAGGGCCTTTACATGCATCCAATACAATGATCCTGCCGGACTCTCCAAATCTCGAATAGACCTAATTCTGGCTTCAAATGAGTGGGGGGCTCTCGGTAACAACAATATTACCGGCCAGCCCATATCCCGGTATGGACCAAAGAATGTGCATGGCAGCGTGGACCTTTCGGAAACGGCCAGACCAAGGGGCCAGTTATCACAAATTGAACACTTCCTTACTCAAAACCTACTCCTTTCAAAAGTACCTATTAAGGCACACATGGGACTACTGAAAGGACCACCGCCCCCAACACGCATCACAAATCACTTGGTTCAACAATGGCTTGTTCTTCATGACGAAAAAATATAACGAATATTTCAAACACCTGGTCGTTCAGAGACACCAACAAGAAATCTTAATTATGCAACACCTGGTAAATGCAGAACAAGAGCAGATTTCACAAGGGCAAGGACGAAAATCTGAGGAATTACTAAACCATATACAGGATTTGAAAGCTCAACTCTACAGATATGCTCAATATAGATGGTAAGGTGCCCAAATGAGGGCTCGACTGTCCCGCTTTTCCACCGAAGGAGTAATGGACGCTCATTTCTTTAGTCTGACCAAAACACATACCCACATGACTGCAATTGAAGCACTTTACGAACCAAATGTCAGGGCAGCAGAGTTGGCCACAACCACGGCTCGCTGCACCAAGATAATATATGACTTTTACAAAGACCTCTTCTCGCCACACATAAACAAATCTGATATGTCAAACCACGACCATCTAATCAACGAGTTTTTGGATCCGGTCAACAAGACATTAACTTTTGAACAACGTATCGCTTTAGAAGCCTTACTCTCCAAGAATGAAATATGGACCGCCCTTCTCCAAATGAAGGAGGACAAGGCTCCCGAAATAGATGGTTTCCCCAAGGAATTCTGGGAAATCACTTGGGATTTTATGGGCCAGGAAATTATGGATTTCTACAATGAAGTATGACTCACAGGAGAGATGGGAGAAAGGGTAGGGCAAGGAGTAGTAACGCTCTTATATAAAAAAAAGGACAAAATGGATATCAGGAACTACAGACCAATAATACTCCTCACGGTGGTCTACAAAATGTTTTTCAAGGCTCTGACAAACAGGATGATCTCGATAATGGAGGATATCATTCATCCGGCACAAACCGGTTTTGTGAAAAATAAGAATATACAAGAAAACATCTTGTTGATTAACGAGATCCTCCAGCTGACAAAACACTCGCGCCAAAATGCAGCCTTGGTCTTTATTGACTTTGAAAAAGCCTATGATCACGTGGACTGGCTGTTTTTGGATAAGTGTCTCGAAAAAATGAATTTTGGTATGGATTTTAGACGCTGGATACAAATTCTGCACCGAAACGCCACCACATGTGTACAAGTCAATGGGAACCTCACGCCACCTCTGCATTAGGAACGTTCGGTCCGCCAAGGAGACCCTATTGCCCCCTTTCTTTTCCTTGTCATTATGGAGGCATTCACTGTCAACCTCCGAACAAATAAGAACATCACTAAAATACGGATTACATCCATCCCGGAAGAAGCAATCCCGGTATGTTCCTTGTTTGCGGACGATCTAACGATAATGCGGAGACCACGCACCGTAACATGGAGGAAATTCAGTGATTGATGAAAAGGTTTGCCGAGGTTTCGGACATGACAGTGAACTGGGGATCCCAAACACAAGGATGGTGGATTCACCACCAAGGTGGACGCCCCCCGGAATCACCACACATTGCATGGACGCCTTTGGAGAACCCAATAAAAATTCTGGGGGTATCCATGACGGCAGAAGGACAACCACCAGCCAACGACGAATGAATCTGCACCCCTGCCCTGCACAAACTGAGCAGTTGGAAAAATAAACCCACTTCCCTTTTCGGGAGGGCCCTTGTGCTCAATAATGTGGTCTTTGCATCCCTTTGGTACAAGTCTTTGTTGTGGCCATTGAGCAAAACGGCCCTGAGGAGTTTAAGAAAAAAGGCAGCCACCTTGTGGAGAGGGGATGGAGAGTTGGAGAATGTGATAAGCCGAGTGGACTGAGACTCGATTATTCAACCAAAAGTAGAAGGAGGCTTCAAAATTCTCGACCCAACCATGCAGGCACAGACATTGCAAATAAAATGGATCA
Organism: Chara braunii; assembly: GCA_003427395.1. NCBI lineage: Eukaryota > Viridiplantae > Streptophyta > Charophyceae > Charales > Characeae > Chara > Chara braunii. Next base: position 150,418 of record BFEA01001095.1, read on the forward strand.
AAAAATTAATCCTGGCCCCTCAAAGCCCGTGGTGTGTTCTAGCCCTGGAGCACCTAGCCCGTTTGGCCCTGGCTGCCCCCCATACGATCCACCCACTGACTTGGTTGGAAGACCGATTCTGGTCAATCCCACGTAAACTTCCACGTAGAAGAGAGGAGGGGGAGGGTGGCGGTCAAAGGCTGGACAAATTTTGGCCATCCTTATTGCAAACATGGCGCAAACTTCCACTCCCAGACAAAACCTTCCCCGACCGCTGGGAGGAGGTTCATCGCCAAACCCTCTTTGGGAATAGATGGGTGACAGACACAAGGGGTTATGTTATGACGAGCTCGGCTTCACCCTGGAAGAAGTGGGTTAAGCACGACATACTTAGGGTAGGAGATTTATGGGACAATGCGAGGCAGTATTGGAAAACAGAGGAACAGTTGCGGACAACTTTGAGGTATGGCCACCACATTGAAGAAACACTGTAAAATCTTATTGAAACCATTCCACTAGAGTGGTACCGAATCCTCAAATGTGGCCCCTACTTGAGAGAAGGCGATTGGGTCACAAACTCAGAGACCCCGTTGAGAGTAGGATTGATATATATGGTGTCACACCAAACTGTCTTAGATAAGTCTTACGACATTTCTAATACGGGTACTCTCCAAGGGGCTATAACTTCCTTCGAATGGAAGGATAGAGCGTCAACATACCGGGTGAGGGTAATCGAAAAAAAAAGACGGAAAGTGGCGTACCAGCCAGACAAGCCAATCCAAGATCTGGCCCTGGACCCAGTGGAATGGGTCTGACAATCCCCCCAAAATAGGAAACCCCCCGGAACAAGTCACATCAGTGTGCACCAGCTTTCGATCAAGACAACCTATAAAATGCTTAGACCCAAACGGCGTATAAGGGACACAATTAATGACCGATGGGTAAAACAATTAAACGTGGATTGCGCTCTCCTAACTCCAATTAAATGGTTCAACGAACAAAAGCACAAACCCATGAAGATTATTTCCCTGCAATGGCAGATAGCCCACAGCTGTCTACCAACCAACGATTGGTTGACTGGCCGAACAAACCTGGAACAGAAAGGTTTGTTGCTCCCATGGTGCCAGCGATGTCAAAGCCTCTTTCCCTTCTACAAGAAGGCAGAAACTATTGAACACATTTTCATGCAGTGCCCGATTGCACAATATATATGGAGATGGTGGGACCGCATATGGAGGAAAATGGAACTAGACATCTCCTGGCCTTGGTCATGGCAAGCCATACTGGCAGGACACTGGCCGTTGGCAGGAACAGCCTCGACCTTTGTTGGGAATATGTACAAACTGGGACAGAGGGCAGTGATATGGGCACTATGGTGGCAAAGATGCACTTTGGCGATGGAAAAGGTACGGCTGAAGGGCGCCGAAATTACTGAACAGATTCAATAACAAATTCACCTTGAGCTCATGCGTAGATGGTTGGACACAAAAATGCAACTAAACCAGTTTAGGCAAATGAGGGATGTTAGGACACGAATTACGACTTTTTGCTCTGACTGGTTAGGAGGGGAAAGGGAGGGATGGATTGCAAAGGTAGAATGGAGCGGGGATCAGGGAGAAGGGCTGAGGGAATTAAACGGAATGAGAGATTACCATTTGGTTTTCAAAGATTGGACTAGTATAGAACCCTTGTTCCCATTAAGCCCTCCCTCCGATTTCCCAAATTTCTTCCCACCCCACGGTCTATCCTTGGTGGAAGTGTTGCCATAAATGTGCCCCATGACCCTTACATCCCTCCCTGGAGCCCCCTGGGAAGGACCTATGTTCCTTTGCCTAGCGGCCCTGGTACAATATCAGCCTTTGTGTGAGGATACACGGAAGAGACACGAAGAGACATGGTTGGCAATGGTGAAACTAGATGCTGGCCCCGGTCTCCAACAGGCGAAGCTTTACAAGAGAAAATCAGGAAGTGGTACGGGTCTGCTCCGCGTATCAAGGAATCTGGAATTTACTCAGTTCTGGTACTCAGTTTGTACTCAGTTTTTCAAGGAGGGTGAGAGGAACTAGCTCTTTAGCAATGGACATTCGGCGCCTGGTACTGGGGTGAAGAGGTTCTCTCCCCTCCCTTAACAACCTGCACAGTCAATCCTCTGGTTGCCAGAGTAACCAATGCTGGCAGGGCTCATAGCTATCTCCTCTGATTCAGCCTATTCTCATATCATTAGCAATCTGTAATGGGACGCTGGACCCGTTTTCCAGCAAGTGATGCTCCCCACCAATAGATGGAGTCCCCCCCCCGGGTGCTAGTGGTGCCTCCTCTTATCAGCACCACTAGCATTGCAGAGAGGTGTGTTTGCTAAAAAAAAAAAAAAAAAAAGGCGGGGGATCCTCACAATTCAACCCGGTGTTATCCCCGGTGGCATCAACTGCTTTAGCTTACTCCACAAACATTCAAGGGGAAACTACGCCGGAGTCACAAAAACGAGTTGTAATTGCACTAGGGACCAAGATAAAGTTTCGAATTGTAGTTCGGGCAATATATACAACCCAGCTTTCTGGTCAGGTACGGTGCCCGAAGTGCAATTGCAAACTGTATCTGGCCCCATAGTGCAATTATAACTCGTTTTTGTGACTCTACTGAAGTTACTCCAACATTGAAACACCCATCAGAACTTCTCAAATGTACTAACCCTCACTGCCAAATCTGTGTTCCATCTACTACCCTTTTGGGCCTTATCTACTCGTCTGAACTTCCCTCACCTACTACACCTATAACTACCACACAGACCTACCACCCGGTCTGACCCCGGCTCAAACTCGGCCGAGAGGAACATTTGTTTCATTAAACCACCAGTACTTGGCCCAGCTATCGCCCGCGGAAAAAGAAAAAGAGTAGAAACGTTTCTAGTCCGATGAATTTGGGCACTCCTGTAGTGACCCGTACGTTTTCTAAAACCGTGGCGCGTTAACGGCCACGACTCTAGGAAGTACTGGTGGTTTAATGGTAGAGTTGGCACTCTCCTACCCTCCCTCACTCGTTGCAGGCTACTGCACCTGCCGACTGGAAACGAGTGCCCTAGTTCATTACAATAACTGTCTTCTGCTCTATCCCCCTTCCTCTCCTCAACCAATCAGCCAGCTAGAGAGGACTAACCCTCGGACTGGTGGCAACCCAACAGTTGATTGCGTATAGCCCAGGTCTTCAGAAACCACCACAGCAAGCGGCAACAGACTTTTCCTTCCCTTGCGTTCCTTCGCCAGTCCACGACGACTGCCTGTCTTAGGCCTTTCTTGATCGCTGCTTTGATCTCGTTATCTGGAAAATGGCGCCTTTCAAATCGAGAACGATTGCGATCTTCCCAGAACACTGCACAAATTACTGCTCTGGCTACCTGTGCCACATAGGGCCACCCTCTCAGCCCCGTGGAGTCTTCAGGAATGAAGCCCAAAAGCACCCACTTTTTGTCCCACTCGATTCCGCATCTCCTTAGAAAATTCTATTCCTACTGAGTTACTTCTATCTCACGAAAATCCTATTGAATTTCTCGATTCCTACTGAGTAACTTCCATCTCAGGAAAATCCTATTCTAACTACAGAACCCCTAATTAAAAGTGGGATCGGGTCCAATGGGAGCCCTTTTGACAAAATCACACTCCCTCCACATCCTATCCTTTTTCCTAGTGGGACCTGGGCCCAGGGTGAGGGTTCCCCCCTCGCAGATGGGCAGCCACCAAGTGACGGTACCCCCTCCCAAAAAAAATTTGAAGGCCTGACCTGGGACGGAAAAATGAGACGAGAAACCATATTTGAGCAACTCAAGGTTACTCTGGAATTGACGTTTGAAGAAAAGTCCCTTTTTGAAGAATAGTCCCTTTTTTACTGCGCTTCAAGTTTCAATTTTGGAAAGTTTGTTTCTGTTGATGTAGTTTGGGACGCTGGACCCGGGCCTAGGTCCCACTTACACGAATTAAGCGATATTGGCCGTAGATAGCAAAGATCAACGGCCAGCATCTCTTAATCCGTGCAAGTGGGACCTTGCCCCCGGTTTCCAGCAGCTTGGTTTGGTAAGATTTAAGAGCTGGTGCAGACAGTAGGACTTCGAGCTTGGCTCATAAGCGAAACTGGCTGAGGGCCTCGCCGCACGGCACAACTAACGAAACGAAACGATCACCAGAGTCGCGAGGCCTCGCGAAGCCCTGATCCACCGTTTCTCTTCGTTTATTGCCTCACCGCCCCACAGCACACACGAAAACTCTCGCGACAACGCCCTGGCGAGAGTAGTGCGGGATTTGCTTTGCTACGGTCCAAATTTGTGGACGCTACGGTCCAAGTTTTTGGATGGACCTCGGTTGGAGCGATGCAGCACACTCGTGAGATTTCGCAGCTCCTCCATCCTACCAGCGGAGGACCTACGAGTTCGCGAGTGCTGCAGGCAGGGAGGAGTCGGCATGCTCGTGAGGGCTCGCGAACTTGGAGACTGACAGCATTCACGAGTTTTTCCTGACAGAGGTCGTGTGGGTGCTATGCGGCGACTGCTTCACGAAACGAAGTCGTCTTTTTTTTCGTGCACCGTGCGGCGAGGGCATGAGGCTGCCAGTATAACTCCGGGTGGAACTGTGAGGACCCCGGCCTCGCCCCTTTCATTTGTAATACAATGTTGAAGCTTTCCAACAAAAAAAAAAAAAAAAAGCGTTTGAATAATATTGGAATACAAACAACAGCTTCATCATCGGGGCCACCGAATAGAAAGCGTATACGTTCGCCTCGACCAGGGGCCATGGGCCAGGTCCCACTACTACCGGTAGTCGTGAAAGCGTACGGTCCTGAATATGGACATGTTTTAAGCAGACATGCAGAAAAGCAGTTCAATCTTGACTTTATGCCCCCTTTCCACAAACAGATCCAGATTCAGGCGTTCAATCCAAGCCGCCGTTGAGCTAGTGGGACCTGGCCCCTGAAGACACCCTCTGTATTCGAATGGTATACCTTTTCGCAAACCGAATTTTTGGGAAAACTCGAATAGAAACATATCCGTTATGTTCGGGGGACGGCGGTGGGCCTGGCCATCCAACAGGGGGGTCCGCTAATCGGTAATGAGAATGAGATCTCGGTCCCGTGCTCATCGGGGGCAAGGTCCCACTTGCACGGATTAAGAGATTCTGGCCGTTGATCTTTGCTATCTACGGTATCGCTTAATTAATTCGTGTAGGTGGGACCTAGCTCTGGACGACGACGATAACCGGGAGTGAGATATCGCCCCCGTGCTTTTTTTTTTTGCGTGTCATCCTTTCGCGCGCAGGGGCCAATTGCTAATTATACCCTTCTCTGTATCGTTCCAATTTGAACGGATGTCCCGAAGGACGCCCCCGTGTTTATCGGAGAGGATGTTGAGGCCATTGGCCGGTTGACGTCAGGGAAAAAAGTCCATGTGGATGACGACGCCGATCACTGAGACATCGGAGGCGGGGGAAAAAAAAAGAAGTTGAGGGGGAGAGGGGGGAGAGAGACCGATTCCCATGTCATGCATACACACATACACACGTGCCGCGTGTGTGTGTGTTGTCATCTTCGCTATACACTCAAAAAAAGCATCACTGTGCCAAACAGACTGTTCCGACGGCCTGTCACCGACTCGTCCGGAGGTTGTGCGTGTGTGTGTACAAACGAGAGAGAGAGAGAGAGAGAGGAACGTCATGGATCTGCAGGTGCAGAGATGATGACTGTCTCTCACATTGATTGACTCGCAATAACTGACAAGGAGGGGGAAGACAAGGGTAACGAGCTGCCGTTGATCGTATCGTATCGTATCGTATATGTTGGTTGATTCGGTCACTTTTCACGTAAGTCGACGTCGTTTACCCGCCCACTTCGCGTTATCTTCCACTGTCTTCTTTTTTTTTTTTTTTTTTTTTTTTTTTTTTTCCCCTCATACCTTCTCGCCTCGACTTTCTTCTAGTATCTTCTCTGGGTTTTATTGTCCTCCCTTTTTTTTTTTTTTTTTTTTTGTGTGTGTGTTCGTCCCCCGTGTTTACTCTCCGGAAGCTTTTCCTTTTGTGCTCTCTGCGCGTAAAGTTGTCTTTGTTGTCGATCCACGAATGCTTCAACGGGATTTGAACCCTGGATCTCCCGCAAGTAGCGTCAGTGTACGGAAGGACGGCGTTCAGCAATTTGGCGGGATCGGAAGTCATTGCGCGTGTTTGCTCCCTACCACTGAGATGTCCGTCCGGCTCTGCTAGATCGTCTTAATTTAAGCGCGCGGGAGAGAGAGAGAGAGAGAGGACATCTCAGGGAGTGACGGAGATTGGGCGCAAGCAGTGTGGAGAGAGAGAGAGAGAGAGAGAGAG
>BFEA01001095.1:165138-178210 GCA_003427395.1 Chara braunii
CGCCAGCCATCCCACGTCACACTCAGGAATGCTCTCTCTCTCTCTCTCTCTCTCTCTCTCTCTCTCTCTCTCTCTCTCTCTCTCTCTCTCTCTCTGAGCAGGAGGCAGAAGGGTGATTGTGACACATTTGTTGTCGCATGCCATGCACTCTATGTGTTGACTGTGACATGTAAAGCCTCACACATTTGAGTTCAAGAGTGCAACAGTGTATCTCTGTGCTTCTACTCTCAGCCTCACGTTCTCTCTGAATACCTCGTTGTGTCCCTCTCACTCTCCCCTACTTAACCTCACTACAGCAATGGTGCCATCCTCCGGCGATTACTTCCGTCATCAGCGTACACCATCTCATCACAAAACGGCTTAGCACCACTTCCGCTGGGTCAAGCAAGTGAATATGTACTTTGCCCACTTCAACAACGGGACTTTTATATCCAACGTTTCGCTTCCAGACTTCCTCCACCGGTTATGGGTTTGGCCCTTTGGCGATGTTTGTTGCTCTCCGAACCCCCTTGGCTGCTGACGGAATGCGGAGTGACTAAATGGCCCAATTCGCGGCCAGCTGTGAGATGCAACGTCTGAAGTGATGAAATGTTCACAAGTTTGGTCCCGATGTGGAAAGCGGAGTGACGAAATGTCCCAATGAATCTGGCCTGGCACTTTTTGTCCGACCGGGGGCAAAGTCCCACTAGCAGCGTTGAGCTACCTCAACGCCTGAATCTGGATGTGTTTGTGGAGACATGCAGTTCAGGAAACTCAACACCAATTCTGCACATCTCCACAAAAGCGTCCACATTCAGGCGTTGAGGTAGCTCAACGCTGCTAGTGGGACTTGGCCCCGGGCCTTTTGCTGAAGGTTGTTGCTTGCGGAAGTTCCCTGACTTTTCCAGGACTTCGCTGCTGGCTGGACCGACGGACACAAAAAGGGCCCACCAACTTCTATCTACTTTTTCCTAAGCCTGAAAAAAATAAAGAAGGAATAACTCAAAAATTCCTAAGCCTACCCCGACTTATGTCTACTTTTTTTTTTCCGTTTTTTTCGAAGAAACAAGCTTTTTAAAAGTTTATTATGCAAATGCCGGGAAACAGGTGCGGCGTCCCTTGACAAATGGTAATGCGTCCCCCTAGCGAGGAGGGCATCACTTTTTCCTAACCCTAAAAATAATACTATAATAATAATAATAATAATAATAATAATAATAATAATAATAATAATAATAATAAAATGCTAAGCCTGCTGGCGTCTACTGGATTCTACCTACGACGGCCTATTGTCCTACTGGCACTGTCCCTTGACTTGGGGCTTGGAAATATGCTGCACTGGACCAGGTACCAGGTATGGGACTGAGCGGGGGCTAGGTCCCACTTGCACAAATTAAGAGATACTGACCGTAGATATAAAAAAGATCAACGGCCGAAATCTCTCGATTTGCGCAAGTGGGACCTTGCCCCGGGGAACTCGCAATGGAAACTGGTACGGAGATCCGGGCGCACAACTGTGAAATCCTTTTAGGGCTGCGTCTCCGCTGTTCGTTCAGGGGCCTGTCCATACTTCGAGCCTCCACACAACCTTAAATAATAATAATAATAATAATAATAATAATAATAATAATAATAATAATAATAATAATAATAATAATAAAAAATCCATTTAGTCATACGTTTGAGCATTGCATATTATGTGCTCATTTCAGGAATCTTCCTACGTTCTTGCCCTGAATAGAAAGTACGGTCATTATATGTGTATTTGGGGCATCTTTCAGTCTAAATGCAGCTGTAATGACGGTACGTTGTATTCGGCAGAAGAAGGTAGTTGGAGCAATGCAAGGCTGTCAGTCCAATTTGACAATGGTCCCGATGTGGAAAGCGGGGAGTGACGAAATGTCCCAATTCGGGCCCAGCAGTGAGATGACGCACTCTACGAATGGGCCCGGCTGAGTTGGTCCCGTTGCAAAATGTGCCCAAATGGAACATTTCATCACTTCGGGACGAAATCGGCTGGGCCCATTAGACGTGGATCCCGTTGCAAACGTGCTCATTCCAGAATTTTTCCAATTCTGCAGCAAAGGGATGACTCTCTCTACAAACGCCGAGTGCGCAGCTGAGGTGGTACAACCATGAACTGTTGCAAAACCTTTTTTTTTTTTTTTTTTTTTTTTTTTTTTAAGAAACAGCCTGAAATGTTGCTAGAGGTGCTGATAAGAGCAGACACCACTAGCACCAAACAGCATGAACTGTTGCAAAACCGCACCAGACGGGAGACGGTTTTACCGGACAGCGTGCGGCACGGTGCGGTCCTGTATGGTACGGGTACGGGTCTGTAGGCCAGACGGGAAGGTCCTGGAATGGACCTCGTACGGCGCACCGGACGGTGCGGCGGGCGGTAGGGTTGCAAGTATGGCATGAACTGTAGAAATACGGTCTCAAGTTCGAGTCGATATACAATCAGATGAAGAGAATAGATTTGTTCCTTATAGACAGAAGAAATGACGACTCGTTCTTTCGGCAGACGAGTGGCAGGGAGCCACTTCTGTTCATCGGATTTGTTCTGCACGCTGGGACAGACACAGTCAGGCAGACACACAGTGTGACTGCGTTGCCTGTGTCGTCTGACTCTTTTCGCCCGATTCGGAATAGAATGCATGGCCATTGTCCTTCGGGTCATGCATTAAAATTGGAAAGATACAGAGAAGATAGGCATGGCGCCTGCGCAAGGATGATGCACTAAATCGAGAAATGGTCTAAAAAAAAGACAAAAAAAAAAGAATGTATGACTAAGCTACCAGCCGGGCCGCCCGGCTCACCTTGTTTCCCCAGGTGGGTCGGCCGTGCAAGGACCAGGGAAGGTCCCTGCCAAAAAAAAAAAAAGGCAACGAAAACAAACTATGTTATGCAGAAAACTAAACTGAACAACTTTTGCCTCAGGATCAAATCGGACTTAAAAAAAATAAAATAATGAATAAATTTAATCTATTTATATATATATATATATATATATATATATATATATATCGTCAAATAGAACTGCCCGGTAAACCGTAGGCAGAGAGGGAGAAGAGGACAACAAACGAGGTATATATATCAATGAATTCAACCCCACCGGCGGGCCATATTCAGCCTCCTGATGAGACGGTACCGGGCAGCTCCGTTTGACGATATACATATATATTTTTGGGCTGGCCGGGCAAGTCGTCCCCGACCACTCTGGTAGCCTAGATGTATGACCCTTATACCTGCATTGGGCCAACTATCAGTCTAGATACGGGGATCATGACTGCACGTTCTATTGGGGTAAGATGGTAGGGTGTGGAGGCAATATCGCTTGGGATATCTGTCGCCGGTGTGCCATCTGAAACAGTGTGCGCAATTAAATTTTGTCAATTTGGAGGTGCTGTTGCGATACACCTCACCTGGACTATTTCTGACAGGTAAAGGGTCGGGGATGAGGGTTTAGGGTTGAGGGTTTAGGGTTTAGGGTTGAGGGTTTAGGGTTGAGGGTTTAGGGTTGAGGGTCGAGGGCTGAAGGCGGAGGGTTAAGGGTGAAGGGTTGAGGGTTTAGGGCTGCGGCCGGAGGGGTGAGGGTTGTTGTAAAAAATTGAGGGTTTAGGGTCGACGGCCCAAGGGATTAGGGTTGAGGGTTTATAGTTTAAGGTTGAGGGTGAAGGATGTAGGGTTTGAGCTTGAGGGTTGGAAGTTGAGGGTTGATGTTTTAGGGTTGAGGTTTGAGGTTATGAGGGTGGATCTCTGGATATAATCGCAGTCAAATACATGCCCCATTGGCTGTAATTGCAGTCAGATACATCCAGGAAATGCCTATTGAAGGTTGAGGAACTTGAGGGTAGAGGGGGGTTGAGGGTGAAGGGTGAAGGGTTTGAACTTGAGGGTTGGCAGTTGAGGGTGGATCTCTGGACATAATTGCAGTCAGATACATGCCCCATTGGCTATAATTGCAGTCAGATACATCCAGGAAATGCCTATTGAAGGTTTGTGGTTGAGGACTGATAAGAAAGAGTCGAGGATTAAGGGTTTTTGAGGGGAGATATCTCGCAGTCAGATACATGCCCAATTGGCAATGTGGCTGTAATTGCAGTCAGATACATTGGGGAAATGCCTATTGTGAGTATGCTCAGATTGTGGCCTAGTAAGTTGGGACCCAAGCGGCAGTCTTTGTGCCCTGTGCCGTCATCAACAGTCGCTACTGAAAAAAAAAAAAAAAAAAATAATCAAACAGTTGCTATTGAATTTCTTTCTTCTGGACTATAGAATCATCAGATAGCGAACAACGCAAAATTTAATGCAGTGCACCTGGTTTTCGGTTTTCTAGTTTTAACTGGAAAAAGGGATAGAAGCATATACTTGCGGCACATCACATGCGCGCGAGTTTCGCGTGTGCGGCACATAGCGCATGCGCGCACGTGATGCGGCACACCACAATAATAACTAGGTTTGATTCAATTTTTTGGAAAAGGCAGGCTGTGGTACCCAAATGCGCCCCTCCCTTCTGAAAATTGTAACTGCACAGGGAAAAAAAAAAAAAAAAAAAAAAGTTGGGGCCACATCGTACTTCTCATTGGATCCAATCTCTTTTCCCAAGGCCCCCCAGCAAAGAATCAGCAAGGGTCCCCTTTTTAAGCAGAGATGTTCATCAAATTTTGAGTTCGACACGAGCAGGCCACCAATATATGCTCTGGATTCGAATTCAGTACTTATATTGGTGGCCTCCTCTCGTTTTCTAAGTTTTTCAGGTCTGTTGTCCAGCAGTTATGGGTTTTGACTACTTACTACAGTAGCACCCTCTTCTTTTTTTTTTTTTTTTTTCATTTTCTTACGTTCAGTGGCTCTAAGGGACTCCTCTCTCCACGAGTCACCAATTGCGTACGTTCAGTGGAAGACAAAGCATATTTGGTGAGTAGTGGAGGGAAGCCGTGACAATCAAGTGGTGACTTAGTAAGTTAGCAACCCATAACTGCTGAAACGCGGACCTGAATTTGAAGGTACATCATATAATATATGGCCTGTTACTTCCCTTACCATAAGTCCAACGGCTACCCCTTTCTTGGCGAGGGGACCCCTGCTAATTACCTTCAGGGGGCTTTCGGATTGCCCGCAGGCGTTTTCTGATTTATGTGAAAGGGCTCTTCTCTCTCTCTCTCTCTCTCTCTCTCTCTCTCTCTCTCTCTCTCTCTCTCTCTCTCTCTCTCTCTCTCTCTCTCTCGCGCGCGCGCGCGCGNCTCTCTCTCTCTCTCTCTCTCTCTCTCTCTCTCTCTCTCTCTCTCTCTCTCTCTCTCTCTCGCGCGCGCGCGCGCGCGCGCGCGCGTGCACACACGCACACACGCACGAGTCTCTCTCTCTCTCTCTCTCTCTCTCTCTCTCTCTCTCTCTCGCGCGCGCGCGCGCGCGCGTGCACACACGCACACACGCACGAGTATACAGATCAAGGACGCTTCTTTATGTCTCTTTTTTTTTTTGTTGAGAAAACTAGGGCGCAGTCATGGTTTGAGTATCTAAATACATTTCAAACTGTCGTTTTTAATTCCAGTCCAGCGAGGAGTTTACTATGCAGTCAAAACTCCGCTTTGCAGAAAAGTCGCACAGCGGAGTTTGGAACTGCAGTTCAGTTAGGCAGATGGCCGTTTTTTTTTTTTTTTTCCGGGCCGCGCGCCGCACCCGGGAAAAAAAAACAAAAAAAACAAAACGGCCCCGTGGTCGGGCCACGGCCGAGATGTCTCGGCCACAGCCGAGATTAACGAGTCATGAGTAGTGCAGCGAGGCCCTAAACCACCTCTACCCTTCACAGGCAAACGCGAAGTCTCAAGAGTAGCCTACTCCGAAGAAGTGGGGGGCTCGGGTCAGGGATGGTGGCCAAAAAAAAAAAAAAAAAAAGAAGAAGAAAAAGAAAAGTAAAGAATCGAGAAACTTCGAATCCACCTACATGGGGAAGGCCCTCACGTCACCAGTGCTTTGAGGAATGTATCTGGCCAGGACGTGAGGAAAAGAGACAAGGTCGTTTTCCTTTTTTGTTTCTTTTTGTGAGGTCCTTGTAGCGCCCTGCCAGCCACGCACCGCAGGGCGGATTCCACGCGAGGCAGCTAACTGCCTCGCTTCCTTCAGTTCCAGACAAGTACTGTAGCATCTTGTCTCGGACCGCAATCACAGCATAAGGGATGCTTTTTTTTTTTCTTTTTTTCTTCCCTATCTCCTGTTGGTGGATTCTTCCCTATCTCCTGTTGGTGGATAGACGGTCCCTGACTGAGGCCACCTGCCTGACTGAACTGCAGTTCCAAACTCCGTGCTGCGACTTTTCTGACTACGCCGGAGTTTGGACTGCATAGCAAACTCCGCACGGGACTGGAATTACAAACGACAGTTCGAAATGCTTTTACAAACAACTGCTTTCGTGACTGTGCCCTATTTACCCCTTTTTTAATTTTTTGCGTAGCAGCAATGAGCGCATTGCGCCACACGCACTGCACTGCACATATGCGCCTCAAGTATGGATAGAAGTGGTTTTAGTCGTTTTTAAACAAAACTTTATCTTATTTTCTTTTATTGCGAAACAAAATCGTTTTTGATTGTGAAAGGAAAAAAAAGAAGCGGATTTTGATCGAGTTCATATGATGGTCAAACAGCATAGCGTGAGTGCTGATGTTTCCCTCGTTCTGTCCTTTTTTTTTTTCTTTTTTTTTTTTTTGTGTGTGTGTGTGCGTGTGTTTGTGTCTGTGTTTGCCTTGTTTTCTTTGAGGAGAATCAGCTTTCCTGAACATTATTTTATTTGTCGGGAATTGAACTCACGGTCTGGTTATCAAGAGACACATATCTGCATCACACGATCTTTCGTTCCCTTTGCTTTCCCTTTTCTTTCCCTTTTCCCCCCCCCCCAAAAAAAAGCAGGTCCTTGTCCTGGCTCAATGTCGATTCTGGGGAGCCTCAGTTCGGTTCCTATTCCCCCGGCAAGTCAAAAAAACGATATCACAATTCTTCCCCCCCACCCCAAAAAAAAAAAAAAAAAAAAAAAAAAAAAAAAGAAAAAAGAAAAAACAGTATCACATCATGGACTACCCACTCACGCACCCTTTCGTCCAGCCGAAGGGTCCAGGAACAGCATTGAATTACTCCACTCTCTCGTTTTTTTTGTTTTTTTTTTAATTTGGACCATTTTTCGATTTATGCGTGTCATCCTTGAAAGCGCAGGGGCCATGCTAATCTTCTTTCTCTGTATTGTTCCAATTTTAAGTGATGTCCCTAAGGACTCGTTTTCCAAATTTAATACAATATAATATAATTATTAATTAATAACATACATCCTGTCCTTTTTGACTTTTGTGTTTTCAGGTGTCGGTAAATAGAACTTTTTGTCAGAGCTGCGATTACAAGCCAACTCCCCCGGGTGAGCGATTACAGCCGAATCCTGATGGATGTATCTGACTGCAATTTTGCAGCCAAATATCCTGGTGCATTCGCAGCCATCAGGCGGGCTAGCTGCGGATGTGGTGTCAGTCCAAGATGGGCTCATGAAGAGCCCATAATGAGGCAAGCATCCATATATCAAATACCTTTTGCAGGCCTAATAGCTCCAATAAGGTTCAGCAGGATCAGATCGGCGCGTCAATTTAACAAACGATAGAAGCCGAGACTTGAGAGAGACTGGAGGATGAGAACATTGAAAAGACTGTAGGGGGAAAGCAGCAACTTTGAGGGAGGGGGAGGGGGGTATGCGCAGGCAGTTGATGAGGAGGGTTAAGAAAAATAGGTGTAGGAGCGGGTTGAGTAGGGTCAAGGGAAGTAGACAAGGAGGAGGAGGAGAAGGAGGAGGAGGTGAGGGAAGTAGAAAGTAAAGAGAGGAGGACGAGCAGGAAGAGGATCGAGAGAGGAGGAAGGAGAAGAGGGGGAAAGGAGGACAATGGCGAGGAGAGGGGGCAGAGGAGGCAAAGGAGGCGGAGGAGGCAGAGGAAGCAGACAAGGAGGCGGCGGCGGAGGAACCGGAGGAGGCACAGGAGGCAGAGGAGGAGGGGAAGGAAAGAGAAGATAGGAAAGGAGGAGGAGCAGGAGGAGGAGAAGAAGAGGAGCACAACGACAAGGAGAGGCATCAAGGAAGAGGAGGAAGAGGAAGTCCGAGGAGGAAGAGGAAGTCCGAGGAGGAGGAGGAGGAGGAGGAGGAGGAGGAGGAGGGGAAGCACAATGACAAGGAGAGGCATCCGGGCAAAGGACGAAGAGAAAGCCAGAGGAGGAGGAGGAGGAGGAGGAGGAGACAGGGAAGGAGGAGGAGGAGGAGACAGGGAAGGAGGAGGAGGAGAAGACAGGGAAGGAGGAGGAGGAATGTAAATAGGTTCTGTCAATATCAAGGTTGCATGGAGTCTGTATTTTTTTTCTTGTACAGTTCTTGGTCCCAGGTGTGTGCAAGGCAGGTTCTCTTTTTTTGGGTGTAGGTTCGGTTTCATTTCTCTTTTTCTTTTTCACAACATGATATGCATTTGGGGTTCCACAGGTAGGTAATACTGCTTTACTTATTTATTTATTTTTTTGGGCAACTTAATGTTGTAAGCAATCGGTTTTGTAGAGTTTACAAGTTTCTTGCCGATGTGACAGAAAGGAGAGAAACGAAAAGCGAGTTGTAGCACCTAGACGAAGGGACTTCCTTTCCTTCTCTTTTTCTTTTTTGAAATGTCTCTCTTTGTTTCCCTTTTTCTTTTCCCCCCCTTCCCCTTGTCTTTTCCTTTTTTAATTATTTTTCTTTTTCTCTCTTTTGAGACGGTATTCACCTGTTCGCAGTAGTGGATGCAAGTCCCAGGGCTCGATCCCTAGACCATCACCTTACCTGTGTACAGTATCTGTGTCCACCCCGAGAGTTGAACCCACGACCTGTGTCTTTCCCCACAGTGGTAGGTTGTCGTAGGTCTGTGGGGTGTAGGGGTTCGATCTGTAGACCTGTCGAATAGGAGTCGTAGCAAGTTCTAGAAGTCGTAGCTATAGCTCCTCCGGAGGGTCAAGGTCGTAGCTGCTACAGTATCCGAAAGGCCAGGACTGAAACTTCCGGAAGATTCTGGTACCGGCCTTTCGAAGCTGCTCACGTTTAGGCTGAGGCAAGCGGGCAAGTGGTGGAGTTCACCCGTGCTGAGTCAGCAGTCCCATTCCCAGTCAGTCCCAGTCCCAGTCCCAGTCCCAGTCCCAGTCCCAGTCCCAGTCCAGTCCCAGTCAGTCCCAGTCAGTCCCAGTTCCAGTCCCAGTTCCAGTCCCAGTCAGTCCCAGTCCAGTCAAGCAAGTACCGCATGGGACTGTGTGCACCACGGGCAATGATGGGAAAGGGGCAGAGCAACGAGATACAGAAGTATAAATGAAGAGGCAGCGCCCAGCCATTCATTCATTCCGGCGTAAGCCGTGCGGAAGCGCTGCCACAGCGACTCGTGTGAGGTGGTCTGCAGTGAGCCCGAAGACGAAGTGGGCGAGAAGGAGAGTTTAGCCATAGCGATAGGGGTAGGAGCGGCCATAGCCGCCATAGCTGATAGGAGAGTGTAGCGTGTATGTGTGTGCGTGTGTGTACAGTGTGATGTGTGTGGGATATCCAGGGTGATGCGGTGTGTGTGTGAACAGCAGAGTTGGGTTGGCGACGAACAGAGAGTTGTATGGGCGCTGTTGCGCCATAGCTGTTTGAAGTGAGCTTGTATCTGAAGAGCGTTCTTGGCGCCAGTTGTTGCGCAATTCAGAGATATGGCTACCATATCTCTGAGTCTTAGTGGGCGCTTGTCGCCAGTTGTTGCACAACCTGTTTACAACTTTACATGCATGTGAAGTGTGAAAGATAGCGAGTCTGATTGCACTTTTTCTTTGTTGAGCATAAAACTAATATTCCTCGTTAACTAATGCTGTGTAGTACGTACTCACTTTATTAAGTTTTACTTAATTACGAAAATGGTGACATGCAAGTGTCGTATGCTTTCATCAGATTTTGATTCACCCTCCTCTGAGACTCCCTCTCTGTGAATGACCTAAGTCTTCTGGTCGGGCTCAGGATGGGCTCAGGATAATATGCCTCGCTGCATTCTTATACCCACTCTGCACCCGATGACCCCAAACATAAGACCCTCCCACCTTAAAGTTTCCAATCATGCCCCAAAGGTGCTATACACATTTCCCTTCCCCTTGAGTACTCTCACCCCTCCTAGCGTGGCAGCGTGGTACCTCAAAAAAAAAAAAAAAAAAAAAAAAAAAAAAAAAAATCATGACAGATTCCTCAGGGATCATAGGCCTCATCATCATTTTACGATTATAGATGTCAGATTGGACTATGGACTGATAATCTGCGTCCAATAATTACTTCAGTTATTAATTAAAAAAAAAAAAAAAAAAAAAGAGGGCGGGATCAACAAGAGCAACTGCAGACTGAGTGTGTAGTGATGTGTATAATAAACTTGGTAAGAAAAAAATACAAATTCCATTGGTTCTTGTCACTGCAGTCCTGTCGAACCTGGACCACATTTGGGTTAATGATCGCACCTGTGTCATCAGAAGTACACAGCCGACACCACAATCATTGGTGCGTTCCACGTATTCTTTTCTTTCTTTCTTTCTTTCTTTCTTTTTTTCTTTCTTTTTTATTTTATTTTATTTTTATTTTTTATTTTTTATAAAGAACTTCTTACAAAACCGGGAAACGGCCCCGCGGTCCCTTAGGAAAAGAGAACTGCAGACCGAGTTCCAGATCCGACAACTCCGGCCGGATTTCAGGTCCGCACTGCAGGAATATCCATCCTGGGTTTTTTTTTTTTTTTTTTTTTTTTTTCCATCCTAGTAAGTAGGGACACCAACAATGGCCAAGTACCGAACAGCATCACCATGGTCTCCAAACTATCTGTCCTTTTTAATTTGGATGCAAAGTCTCTTCAATTCTTCGTAATCATTTAATTGCGCTGAGATCTCTCTCCTTCTTCCAATTCTGCCATTGCAYACCTTGGTTCTGCAAAAATCATAACTCCCAAGTGCTTTTTGCAAATTTAAAACTATCCACATGTTTTAGTCCCTACTACGGCGGCCGTAAGGTCACCTATAGTTATCAAAGTGTGCGACCGAACTTCAGACTAGCGGCATATACTACTCTTCTACAGTGACTTCCTTAACCCATCCCTCAACCAAATAGCAAGTAGGTAGTAGAACAAGGCAAACTTTTACAAACCACAAGTACAACTAAAACTACACATTGATAAGAAAGGGAAATTTAAAGAAGAATGCAAACAAGAATGCAAAAGGAAGGACATTAAAAGTAAATTAAGAGGAAACTAAAACTCACAAGAAACCAACGGGGCGTAGCTCAGTTGGTACACCCCTGAACTGTTGAAATACAGACTCGAGTTCGAAATTCGAATCCAGATGCCCTCAGATGTAGAGAACAAAATCATTCTGAATTGCCTGGGGCCGGTCAGTTCAATGATGATATCTCTTTTTTTAAGTTGTTGTTGTTGTTGTTGTTGTTGTTGTTGTTGTTTTTTTTTTTTTTTTTTTTTTTTGAATGGGAACAAGGCTCCAATCTATTCGTGGGGAGCAGCACGTGCTTGGAACCGGGCCCAGCGTCCCATATAGACATTTACATCGAATTTTGAAAATTTGAGATACCGGTCCATTACCCGGCTTAGGCTAAGAAAAATTGGAGCTGCTTAGGAAATCACGACGGCAAACTTCAGAATTGGATCAAATTCAGAAAACAACTCAGGAGTCCCCCATCTTTCCTCTTTTATTTCACTCCGGCAATGATATCTCAAGGCCGTTGCCCTTTTCAACACAACACAACACAACACAACACAACACAACACAACACAACACACACCACACCACACCACACCACACCACACACAACACAACACAACACAACACAACACAACACAACACAACACAACACAACACAACACAACACAACACAGGTCCAGACTCCTATTCCACTGAAACCTTGACCAGATTCAGCAACACAACACAACACAACACAAAGTCGACTCCGGTCCAGACTCCTATTCCACTGAAACCTTGACCAGATTCAGCAACACAACACAACACAACACAACACAACACAACACAAAGTCGACTCCGGTCCCGACTCCTATTCCACTGAAACCTTGACCAGATTCAGAAACTGCATCCAAGTAGAAAGGAAGCGCCTATTCATCGGTTTAGTCCGGTATACTGTACGCACCACTTTGGGTGTCCACTCTGTAATGATAGCCTGCTTGAGGTAACCGTTATATTTGACCGCTGCTCTTATCATCGGTCATCGGGGGGGGGGAGGAGCCTTTCTCCACTTCTGACTGCAGAATTTCTGAGAGTCCAAAGAGCCCAAAACACTGCACCCCGCAATGTCTCCTCTGCATACCCCAAGGGTGCAATAGCTGTTTGCCGACGAGACACGACGAGTCGCGTTCCCTAGCAAGATCAAATCCTCCGACCATCTCGAATAGGGTTCTGTGGCACAGACACCGAGCCTCCTCGCCACCACTCCCAGAAGAGCGCAGACGATCGACAGTGAAGGAGGTCCTCAAGTCTTATGCCTTCACACGGAACACACACAGCGACGATGCTTGTGTGCTCTGCACCCGAGAAAAGAACAAAAAATAAACTGGACAACTTTTGCCTCCGAGTGACATCGAAATTCTTTACCGCATTTAAAATAAAATTAATAATTAATAATTAATAATCTTATTTTTATTTTTTTATTATTTTTGGCCCGGTTGGGCGAGTTGCCCCGGGCCACTCTGGTAGCCTAGAAAAAATGATTCAAAAATCCGGAAAAAAAGTTAAAAAAACTATGTTGTGCAGAAAGATAAACTGAACAGTTTTTGCCTCAGGGTAACATCGACATTCTTTGCCAAATTAATATATATATGGCGATATGAGTCGGTGAAACTCCGACGAAACAGTTTGTCACAGCCCCTCGTTTGTTGTCCTCTTCTCCCTCTCTGCCTACGGTTTACCGGCCAGTTCTGTTTGTGACGATATATATATATATCGTCAAATAGAACTGCCCGGTAAAGCGTAGGCAGAGAGGGAGAAGAGGACAACAAACGAGGGGCTGTGACAAACTGTTTCGTCGGAGTTT
>BFEA01001096.1:84568-97417 GCA_003427395.1 Chara braunii
AGAGAGAGAGAGAGAGAGAGAGAGAGAGAGAGAGAGAGAGAGAGAGAGAGAGAGAGAGAGAGAGAGAGAGAGAGAGAGAGGGAGGGATGGTGGGGATGAACAAAACCCCTTCTCCGTGGTTGATTCGGCTGTGTGGCAGGTTCCTGGAAAGTCACCCGTTCCCCAATAGATTGGGATTTCGGGTGCCCTTTCAAGCTCAATGTCGAGCGCATCGGTCCGGCACCGCACGCGGCAGCGCGGGACCCTCTCGGCCGCGTCACGCAGGAGTTGGACCAACCTCGTCACGAATATACAAATGGAGTTTCCTTAGGCCGCTCCGGCCGAGTGCGCCAGCCATACCTCTCGCGAGCCCCTACGATAGGATAGGGCCTACGCGAGGCACAACTTACCTCCACCTTGCGGGAGCTGTCACCTCCCTTCGGTGGGCGTATCCCTGCCGAGTTACCAGTCCACAGTACGAAAGCTAATCAGTTGCAATCGCAGAGGTGGACCAGCCGAGGCCGTTTCTCGTTCGCTGTAGCATAGGGGGTACGCGCGGTAATACGCCTATCGGACCCGCACGCGAACCGGCATCTTAGGGGGTTGAAGTCCCAAGTGCGACTCGTCGTCGGTCGACTAGGACGCATCCCACACACCACGCGCACACCACTCTAACAATCACAAGGCAATAACACAAGCACATACATACAAAACGGTACAACACAACCAACGCGGCAACGCTCCTAGCCCCTCGGTAGCCAAACCATAACTTTCTGACGCGGAAATCGGGTAGGCGTYGCGCGCGAGACTTAGTATAAAACAGCGCGGACGCAGGGCCTACTCATATCGACTAGCAATGCAAACGTACGCAAGCAGTCGCAATGATGGCGTACCATGTAGTACCCATACTAACGAGGTCCTCGTTAATATCGGGGGTCGCGTTCGACACTCAAGTGTCGGCTGACACGCGCCTTGAGGGTTAATCTCTCSTCGCTGGACAACCGCCATGCGCGGTTGAAGATCACACACCCTTTTCTGCACTCTGTGCAGAGCGGGTGGTACACAGGTCCATACCTGTGGTGGTAGTCGCCTCTTACTGCCCTGGAGGTGAGCCCCACTCCAGACATGGGCGGAAGTCAAGGGGTTTGACTTTGACGGGTGCCACGGACTACAACGTCCAACTATAAAAATCAACAAGCAAAATCATCCAATGAATAAATAACCATCCGACCATTTATATATCAAATTAGATACCGAGATAACAACAAAAGAATGAGAAACATAAACCAATCAGGTATGCAGATCGTGCGACACATGGTTGTCATTCTCACTGCCTCTAGAGTATGGCCCATATACCAATCTTGAAATAAGAAGTGGGATTGTTCTAGAACAATCCCACTTCTTATTTCAAGATTGCTAAACTAAACTTGCCCAACTAACCGAGATACCATCTAACAATACAGATGCATTATAAATCTCTAAAATAATCACCAAAAATACTACAAAAAGAGCCATAAAAATCCCCATTAATACTAAGCTGCATAAAACACAGACACGCACAATAGCCACATTGCCATACACCAATGTGGTCAACTTTACTGTTTCCTGTTACTCACACCACGCCTCACACACTCAAGCCCCAGTCATAGTCCAGTTTTCCATAAATCTMATAAGTTCTTTATAATGTCCATTAAAAGAAGTCCAGTTAAAACCTTCAAMGAAACATATCAAGTCYCAGGGCTAAGGCAATCAAGTTGAGGTARAGRTATAAGCAAAGTWGTGTCGTGASCCGACAAGTCRGCGATCAACCAACCKACCTGWTATCAGCGATAACAGAAGATGATCCTCGTGAGATCAAGCTGAAACTARTCCRAATYCTGGATYGAACGTCCAAAGAAGACCTGTATCATAYGACAGGTCAAAGTCYAAGCTAAATCGTCAAGGTATSGWGATCAAATYYCCATAACAYGCTCTCACTCAAGACTCTYCTGATAGCCAAGTCTAGGTCTGCCTCTAGCCAGCGCCCCAAAGAAAGGYAGACCTATGGCAGAATCTCCCCCATACAGAGTGGATCGCCAGAGTCGCCACCTGTCAAAATGTARCTATCTCYCTYAAACTAAGAAAATTTCGRCAGCRCTTCYCGTAGGAAAAGTGTCTTTCCTGAATTTATATAARTCCAGWTATYAAAGCAGAAATAATCTCTAACTCTGCAAAGTCAAATTTTGTCTAACTCCCTGAATTAGYARAAATTTGGGCAGCACTCYCTTTAGAAGGGACGACTTCCCAGATTTATACTAAGTCAGATTCGATCTMAAAAACAAAAYTTGAGTCCAACYTAGACAAGATTTAACTAACTCCTTAGTTTTGCAGAAATTTCGRCAGCACTCCCTTTAGAAAARTGYTATCCCAAAATTTATACAAGGCTAAGTTCAGAACTTGAAACTAACTTTGACTTCTCAAAGTCCAATTTTGTCTAACTCYCTGAATTAGCAAAAATTTGGGAAGCTCTCCCTTTAGAAAATGAGACTTCCCAGATTTTTACTAAGTCASATATAAAGAAAATACAAGTTGAACTTTGATAAGTACAGAATTGACTAACTCCTTGGATTTGTAAAAATTTCGGCAGCGCTTCCCGTAGAGAAAGTAGCTTGCCAAGATTTATACAAGAYCAAGTATAACAAATGATCCAAGAAAATGTAGGAATTGATCTAAGTAAAAAAACTTAGCTCAGAAAATGCAGGAATTGAAACTTACTCCTATCGTGGCGAGCAACCAAAGCAACTACCTGTCAACCCAAGGCTCAGACGAAGTAGAAGCCTCACTCGGTCGCATGCAGGCCAAACCACAAAGGTAAGTACCCTCACCATCCCAAGGTATACCTGAACAAACAATAGTTCATAGTCTTTCAATGATTTAACCATTCRTACCCAGCTTACATAAGACGTAAAGTCAGGCCATCCAATCTTATGGAACATGYCTGACTCAGCCATCMAGTATACACGAACAGGTTGCACAACTACTTTTCTCTCCCTTTGGGCATATGACTAAGCCATTCATCTTAGAAACAATGCTTAGTCGCCTTGAACTGTTTAATATCCAAGTTATATATCTCTCTCTAAACTTTAATYTTCAAGGTGGGCGTAGGATTGAGTCATTCATCTTAGAAACAATGCTCAGCCGGCCTAAGTTACCTTCAATTATATTCTTAATTGTACTCTCTTCAATTTACGATAAGCTATAGTCAGACCATCCAATCTTATGGAACTCGTGTCTGACTAGCCTGTTTTTAATAAGATAATAATAACGTATAGCCAAGTTATAACCTTGGGTTCCAACATGTGCGAGGCTTCGAGTCAGACCCCCTAAACTTACAGAAGGATCTAACTCTCTGAACCATTATGTGTGTCGCATCGAGTCAACCCCCCTGAACTTACAGAAGGGTCTGCCTCTTTGCCAAAAATTACTTCTTCAGAATAAAAGCAGGAAGAGATTGAGCCACYTGAACTTACAGAACAACTCGGTCCCCTCGTTCAGAAACAAAAGAAACTCAGGAAAACCCAAAGAAAACAAGACAATTCAAGGCACCAAAACTTATTGAGCGCCCTAAGTCCCTGRAAATCAAACAGAATCAAACCCTCACAAGTCAAAGCAGTCAGGTCACCTAAACTTATAAGGCGCCTTGACCCTCCATGCAATTCGGAAAATAAAACACAGCAGTCAGGCCATCCAATCTTATGGAACATGCCTGACCCCTATAAGACCCTTTGAATCTCAAGCAAAACCACCTTACTCCCAACCTTCCCTCAAATGCATTCCCCTTCGTTCACAATYTGCCTTAAGTCAAACAACAAAGCTGAAACTGAATTCTCACGACCATTTCCTTTACTTCAGTCTGACTTATGTCCTGAACGTCAACCCAAGTCAAATACAGGGTTCACACCATACATTCAGTCAACCATAGAGGGGTGTACAGATAGGGGTTATAACTGGGTTTATAGAGGGAGTCAGGGAATTACCACTCAGTTCCCTGCCTCCAGGACTCCCCCTGAGTCCTGGTAGAGCTCCCGCAATCAGTGGGGCGAACCTCCCACAGAGGCCTTGACGCGGATTACGGGTTGCAATCCCGCCTGCCGCCTTCCTCTCAAAACCAATAGACTAGACTTAGAAGAAGAAGGGAAGAGGAAGAATCATTAAGTCTCTCAGATACAAGGGGGGTGCTCTCGGGCTCGCAGGAGAGGGCCTTGGAACCTAGATGCGCCTGAGGGCCCCGCACTGGCGGCCGAGTGACACAGCTTGGTCAACTTGGAATCAACCCTCCTGACAACCTTCCAACTTGCAACGATAACCCCCTTTTACAGAGTCTTAAATCCGTCACTCCCTCCGTCTGTCGCATCACCAGTTCTGATCAATCTACTGCCACGCATCCTTCGATTGCTGTGTCCGGCAATTTGCCCAATCAGTAACTAGCGAAAGCCCTGCAACGGTCCCTCGCCCGAAGGCTAGCTGATGCAAAGGGGAGGTACGACCAATGACAACCTGCGACGGTAGCAACCAATTGGCCGTGCACCGTATGAACATAGTATGTTGGTGCTATAAGCGATGATAGTCCTACGCTCCGGCCGGGTACCCAGCCCCTCCAGTCACTTAGTTTGGTAGGGTGGACAGTACACTGGTCCACAGCCTAGCCTTGGTGCTGCATCATTCAACAGTAATTAGTGCAGCCGGTCAAGAAAAGGCGAGTTGGCAGGCCCGCAACTTGCTTGCCAATTACTCACCCTCGCGCCTCTTCGAAAGCCTCCGCAACAGCCTCGCACCGCTCGTAGTGGTAGCAAGGCACTAGTAACCTTATTTGACGACGACCGAGTCCTGCACTCGCTGTAGCTTGTTGCACAGCCCTAATGACGACCGCAAGTTGCACAACACCCCACAACAAACTTAGTAGCAAGGCCACGCATAGCCCTTCCTACTCAAGCAACTGCACCATTGAGCGCCCAATAGCGAAGTAAGATCACACAAATCGCAGTGTTGGCATCCAGCCGCAACACACCTATACACACAAAATGAGGAGGGGGTAGTCCACAGCCTCCTTTGCAGCAACATTGGTCGCAAAGTTTCGACGAATACATCATGATGCGCGGGCCAGTTGCCCAGCAAGTAGTAAGCCCAGCAATCGGAGCGGGTGACAGTTCTTTAACAAGCAGCAACGGCACCTCAGTTTTCAGGTAGCAGCGCCCCAAAGCCCAGACCGAGTCCGTTATCAGCGTCCAACAACTTGATCTCTTGAGAACCCGAAGCACCGAACCTGAACACCATTAATAGTCATACATATGCAGACTCTCCTCCCGCTGTCTCGTCTCCTCCATCACCACCCCCTTCACTGCCTTCCCCTACTCGCATGCGCCTCTTTCAGCTATGCAATCTAACACGTACCTTCCACTGTACTAACGGTCGTGCTCCTTTACCGCACGAACTTGGCCCTGCGCTTCGGCCAGGTCAGGACGCAGGTTTGCCCTTTTGAAGCTCCATCTTCAGTTATACCGCATCGCTGGCCTGATCGTGTCCTCAGAAGCTGGYGGGAGCCATTCCCATCAACCGGTGAGCGGCGCTCTGAGCAACAGGTAAGACTCCAACACCGCGGCCYTCTCCGTGCTACCTATTTTACAGAACATACGAAAGTYRAACGAACCTGGCCGTAAACGCGRTCAGATTCATCCCCCCCCTTTTTTGCACCTTTCCCCTTCACGCCGTATTGTCGACTCCAAGTCTCSMACCTTCAGACCCCGCCTTAGCCATCCGCTCTGTGGCTCGCTTTCAGGTAGGTGCCCGCTTCCCTTTCACTCTCTTTCTCTCCCCCTCTCTCTCATATCGGTCCMATCGAGATTCGAGGGAAGTATTTGGTCCTTGTTCGTGCAAGTCCCAGTTTGYACGCACCCTCTTACKAACAGAACTCTAAAACTAACCACTAAACTYCAATTCCAACCATCCTAATCGCAGCACGTCAAAACCTCTGAAACGAATCTTCTCTCACTCAATTTCATCCAGAAATGAGTGAGATACACATTTCTTTCTCCTCRCCTCTATCGCTCCYGCCATAGCCTCRCGCAGCTATTTTCTTTTCTAACTCCATTTCTACTAACCTTYAACTAGATCTGACCTCCTATCCTAACTCGCAGACCCCCAAAACCCCCACATCCATCCTCCACTCATTTGATTCCATATAGAATCGAGTGAGCACCTTACCTGTGACTGCGCCCGACTTAACCATCGCCATCACCATTCTTCACTGCACCTGGCGCGGTATGCCGCCCAGGTTCATGTGGCCGTTTTGCCACCCTCTGGCTGCTGCCCGTGGCTCCCTAGTGCCTTTGCGCCCATAACCGCGCCACCTCGCTTTGCACTTCTCCTCCCTACCTGCGCTCACCTTCCTCCGCAGTTGCGCACCTAGCTCGCTCCGCGTCCAGGTTCGTGCCCCTCCTCAGCTGCTTGCCGCTCCGCTGTACCACTCCCAGCGCCCTGTTTTCCTCGCTGCCCCGTCCCGGTCGCACTGTGCACAGCCGGCGTCCAAACCCGTTCTCTCCTCCGTTCGCTACTGCGCAGCGCTGCCTGCTGCTCTGCGTTATTTCCCCCTTAGCGCTGCGCCCCGCTGCTTTCTCCCTTACCGCGCATGCATTTAGCGCGCCATCCCGTCCCGGTTCCTCCCCTGACTGCTTCCATGCTCCTCCCACCGCAGCGCGATCTCCCGACAATACAGTTGGGGACGGGCTTGCTGCGGACCGGTCGGCACGACCCCCCCCCCCCCCGTGTACTGTACTTAGTTGGACTTCCGGCCCTTGCAGCTCTGCTATGCCACCCCCTTTTCCCCACAGCGCTTCCCTCTACCCTGCTTAGAGCCCGTTAACTTGGAGCATGGGCCTTGATGAATCAGCCCCGGTACGGCTTTCGGTGGCAACAACAGATGCTCAGAGGGGGACTCCGGCGACCGCAATGGGGAAAGGGCATCGTGCGGGCAACCCTTATAGTCCGCGGCCTGCCCCGATGCAAGCCCCGCCGTCTTTGTGCCCCAGTGGGCACACGCGCTCAAGGCCCTCGTTTGTCGCCCACAACGCCGCACACACCCAGGCTGCGCATGGTCACCCTTCGCCGTGAATACCCCGCGCACGCCGCTCCTCCAAGCGAGGATCCAAACTACCTCCCGCTCGCGCGCCAACAACGGGCGAGGCCGTGGTCACGAGGCTTGCGGAAACCACGCCAAATACCCTTGTACGGGTATTTGGTACGACAGTCTTCCCGGACCCTATTAAGCGACGTCCCCGTCGCAACAAGCAATCACGATGAGTATTTCCCACATACAGTTCTCATAAGAAATACATGGTAACTTCCTCAGCTTTTAGCTCGTGGCTAAACTCGATTAAGACAGTCATTAAGCTCTAACAACTCTAGACCTCGGTTCCTCGAGACAATGCTGACAGAAGTGAAAGATCGAAAATACTATTCAATTCCTGATAAAAAAGATAAAAGTCTACAATAGCCAAATAATCGGCTCTGCACAAACTCTCTTCCATTTCCAACTTAACAAGGTGGATAAACCCACTTTCCACCCACCATAATCACGGACGGGGAGCCATCCAAAGACAAAATCAGGACTACCACAGTTCCGGTCTCTTTGAACGATGTTTTATCGCGCCGGACACACTGATCACCCCACCACTGGCTAAGACTCAAACCCAGTGGTGGGTCCAATTTTCAAGGCCTCAGTCTCCAGGTAGGTTCTTCACCTTTCACCCATCAATTGCTCAATCTCAACCGATCAATATACTCTTTTTACAAGTTCTCTCTCAGAAAAAACACCTCATTGTGGGATCTAATCAGACACCTCAACCTTTTAGCTAATCTAGAAGATCGGGGTGTTCGTTTCCGTCCTACATACCACAAATGTGCCTTATGGGCAGGGCCCCGTTAAGCCCAGTCTCACTAGGCACTTTTACCATTCAAAAGCCACTCATTTTGTTAACTCATCAAAGGTATGGGTGGTAATATTCACTTAGTCTTTTAAAATAAAAAAAATCACCCCTCCTTCTCATGAATCTACCTTTATGAGTGGGATCCTTCACTTTGTCACACATTTTGTCAATCAAACCCATAGATTTTGCTTAGTGAGCGACTCTCATAATCTTCCTCCAAATAAAGCTTCAACGCCATTTTCAATCAAGACTATAGCCGATTGGAGGACCCCATAACCAGGCCGATCCTTCCTGTCGTAGATGACGCTCCCACCGGCTATTAGTCAAAACTTTTAGCTCTTCTCAAGGAGTCTTAATCATGGAAGTCCGCGTCACAGACTAGACCGCTTGTGGTCCATAATAAGTTGAGTAAAGGACTCACAACCAGCCTTACCAGCTTTTACGTGACTACGCAAGCGGGGATGCCGAATTGAATGGATCTTTCCTTACCCCCTGGCACACACAGAACCACCCGGGACTCACAGCCACTGGTCGGGTAAGGGCTTTCTTACATGACAGGTTTCCCTGCCGCAGATGACACGCTTACTGACAACTGAGGCCCAGCAGAGTGGAACTGCCGATTTGGCTGGAGATAATACTCTAACTCCATAAAAATTCTTTCTAAGCCACCCCCTTTCCTCTCAAGGGTGAGCCTGACCTAATAATTTTTAAGACTCCTTCTTCTCTAAGGGAGAATCATCCATAAAAACCTCTCAGCCATCCTCCCACTCATGGATGGATTCGTTTATATAACCTTAAACATTCTTCACCTAAAAATACCCCTCAAACTTTATCAGGCCGCCCTTGGGCATAACCTCTCTCTTAATGTGATTTTCTGGACTCTTTGAGCCTTCCAGAAATATCCCGCAAATAATCACGCTCCCTTTGCTTTACCATTAATTAAAGTAATACACAAAGAGCTCACAAGGCCACTTTGGTGAGAATGCCAATGACAACCGAAACACGCATGGTCCTGCAACTCGAGGGAACCAAAACTCATATCAAAAATTAATTACAAGAAGAAAATCAGGTCATCCCAAGTCTCACATCCTCACTAATCTCGAATCATCACAAATTCATATCCCAATCAACAAAAGACCGTGTATATCGTATCACACAGGTCCTATACGAAAAAATAGTATCAAGTGTTCTCGCATAATGGGGTATGCGTTTAACGTATGGACGACAATTTCTTAACCGATCTCCACTCTTATTTGACAAAAGCTAAAGCCAACTTGAAGAGAGGATAATCAGATCCAGAATATATGCACAACCCCAAAAAGTAAAACGCACCCTCGATATCAGAAATATATACAAGAAGGGGCCTATGTCTCATAAAACTCACAGGCTCGGTAAAAGCAAAATAAACAAATAATCGCTCATTAATTCCACCAATCGGCCCTATCGCACTGTTATGGTTTGTTAGTCACTTAAGATCGTTGACACCATTCTCACCTAGACAGACAACCTCACCCCTCAATTCACCGTCTTACATCTGCGAGGGGTATGACCAGTCTTCCCACAGCAAGCACATACTACCCTCGCCCACCTTTCTCGCCCTCTTCTATTCCTTCGTCCAGTTCGACTTATAGCTGACGATGTTGCCTCGTTGTCACACTCCTTACTAAGATCAGATGCAGTGTGCGGCAGGGTCATACCAACTTCTCCCTGAACTCTTTGCTCCCCTGTTCCCTTCTCGCTTGCCGGTATCTCTTTTCTCTCATCTCCCAAATCAATTTTCTTCTCTCTGCTCCATCTGTGATTTCGCCTGACGATCTCAACCCCCTGTTTGAGTTCCATCTTTCTTACAATCAGAGGTGCCTACTGCCGGATCATTCGACCCCTTTTTAAGCGCACTCTTCTCACTATCCAACGCCTTCCTTATTTTTCTCGCTTCTCGCAGGGTATGGCAGAGGTACTGGTCAAAACCCTCCTGTTCAAGGTTTTCTCGGATCTTGTCCCATACTAGTCTCTTCTTCGTTCCACGAATCAGCTCTCGCTGTTCTGCATTCGTGAAGTTCATGAGGAAGACAAAGCATTTGTCATGTTCTGATAATGCCCAGACCTTACGCGATGCGCGTTCATACTCTGCCAGGAAGTGCCCCACTGACACATAACTATACCGGTCTATCTTCTCAAGATCGTCTTTGGTCAGTTGTTCCTCATCTAGCCAGTATTTATTCCACATGTCATCATAAAACTTGTTCCATGACGTCCCTGCCCTTCTAATCAACCCACTGACCTCCCCGTGCAGACTTACATGAACATACTTTACAACCTCCTTCAGCATCTGCTCCTCATTCCATTTGCAATGAGCTGCTATCTGCCCCAACCTTTCGAGGAAGTCAGAGACATGATAACCTTTAAAAAAGTCGATCTCAACCTTGGGCAGGCTGTCTCGCTCCCAATCTCGCATACCCAGTAGAGAGGCAAGCTCCTCGACCCCAATTCTTCCTTGAGGCTTCTCCATCTCGAGCTCCCTCGACCCCATCACATGTTGAACAACAACGAGCGACGTTAGGGTCGAGACTCGATGGAAGTTACGCAACTAAATCTAATGCAGAATATATCCCACTAAAATCATTCCGTTCTCATCATGAAGGATCACATAAGAATCTATTCAGAATAACGGCGTTACCAAAGAGAGTCTTTAAATAAGTATCCATTTAAAACAAAACATAAATATTCACTAATAGATCCTTCCAATCATAACTCAGGCATTAACCACTTATAGTTTCTATTATCAAGGCGGGACACAATATACATACRTCACGTAGGTRGATACTCCAATCATGAGTCCAAAATGCAGTACAACCCATGATTAAATATACTCACAACAATAATCACAACATAATGAGCAGAACTTATTGACAAAGGTTGTGACTGAAGAACACGACAATCCTTAATAAACAACCACATGAAACCAACTCAATTGCCAATTATATAACAAGGTAATCCTCACAATATTTTATAAGGCAAAATTAAGACTAGCAATGAGTAAATAAGTTAAACATGATACAATTGTTACCCCTTCAATTTTTAAGCGAAGCATATATTAAAGAGAGGTGGTGTAATCCTCATAAGATAACATCTCGACTCTTGAGCCCCGCTCTAAAGATCAAGCCTCACCTCATCCCTCTCCGATTCCAGCGCTTGTACCTCACTGCCCCTATCATGGTCAAGTGGACAACCCCATTCGTACTTATCAAGGCAACAAGGAGC
This sequence comes from Chara braunii, assembly GCA_003427395.1. Taxonomy (NCBI): domain Eukaryota; kingdom Viridiplantae; phylum Streptophyta; class Charophyceae; order Charales; family Characeae; genus Chara; species Chara braunii. The sequence continues at coordinate 95,770 of BFEA01001096.1, forward strand.
GAACTCGCACCTTTACAAATATGGTGGCCCTACTTGGTGAGAGACGAGTCTAGGTCGCTACCCCAGATCCACTGTCACTAAGCAGTAGCTGTTTCACCTGGCCATCATAGCTTCAGCGAGGTAGCAAGTCCTTCCCTCTTTTTTCAACAGATAATGTAGTTACTGTCCCATCACAGGAGAGACAACAACACCCCACTAATGGACCAGGAACATAGTTCCGGCATGGGTCTCACTATCAGTTCCGAGACTAATAACCGCTTCCTTAAGCTTCAGCGAGGGAATAGCAATTCAAGAATGCACTTCCACTGAGGACAAAATATACACGCCGACTAACCACTTCCCGGAAGAACCACCTTCCACAGAAGCAAGTCACCCCATTCACCCCTGGTCCCATGCCAGACGTGGGTTTCATGCAGAACCTATGTCCTCGTGGAAGGCAGTCCATACATACGCCATCAATCTRACATCAAACAAAACACAATGGAAACACATATATAGAGGCAACCAAACAAACAATCACAAACGCCATATATACATATATCATATATAATTAACACATAGGCCTCTTTTTAGACTATCCAAACCGCTATCCTAGTGGCTACTACTTCTCGAGATTTACCGATAGTTAGCCAGACAGTYCGCAAACGACTCAAATCATCACCAACTCGCACTATCGCAGAGCCTAATCATCATACTGGCCGTAGTACCTCTCATATCACATCTCAGTCTGGGCTCAAGGAACGATTTTTTACAACTTAACTGCTCACTTCGCACTTTATCAGTCATTCTCTCACCCATGATGTTCCCGTGTCAGCAACATTCTTTAAAGCGGGGGTCATATGATTAGGGGGAGATGCCCCAACTTAACTCAATTACCTCCCACGGCAGGATTAGTACTATAATCTCACCATGGGTCAACTAGCCTTGGATTCCGACAACCGACACACTCAGTAATGCTAGTGCCGCCGCACTCATCCTAAGTCGAATCGAGCCTGCGAGGCACCCTTCGGACTTCAACTCCAATCTTTCCCTTACTAGTCGCAGCGCATAGTCAAGGCGCCTATCGATCTCAAGCAACCCTTGCTGCATCACTCAAACCCCACTCACGGAATTAACCCTTACTTCATGCTTTATCCAATACCATATACGATCAACCACTTTCTCCTAACTCAGTCAATGGAGCAGAAGCGGTCATTCTCCGCAGGTTATCAGCCTGCCCCGAATCAAGGCTCGATTTCTAGGGACCTCTCCGTCTTTACGGTACTTCAATCGACAATCAAAATATTAGTCAATCGCTCAAACCAGTCTATCAAAACTTCTCATTTGCCTATTTCTCTCTTTCATACCCGGATGTCGTTCCACCAGGGACAATGGTAGGCAGCCGTTATCCCCGGCAACGACGCCACTTGTCGAGCGCATCGGTCCGGCACCGCACGCGGCAGCGCGGGACCCTCTCGGCCGCGTCACGCAGGAGTTGGACCAACCTCGTCACGAATATACAAATGGAGCTTCCTTAGGCCTCTTCGGCCGAGTGCGCCAGCCATACCTCTCGCGAGCCCTTACGATAGGATAGGGCCTACGCGAGGCACAACTTACCTCCACCTTGCGGGAGCTGTCACCTCCCTTCAGTGGGCGTATCCCTGCCGAG
>BFEA01001097.1:26934-39666 GCA_003427395.1 Chara braunii
GGGGATTAGGTGTTTGAGTGTGTAGCGTGTATCTCTTGTGTGCAGGAACCCCTGTGGCACATTATTGTGACACGAGAACGAAGTTAGGTTGTAAGAAGGGGACTTGGAAGCAGTGGAAAGGTCTCCTTTGCCATAATGGCTCTGTGGCTCTCCAATGCTTCCAGTGGATGTTGAGCTCACTGTCCAGTTCGGAGAATGATTGGTGCGGATCTTGCCACAGCAGGCAGAAGGCGGACTTCAATGTTTCCCGAACAGCAAGGTCCTTCTCCTCCCTATAGTCCCGAATGAATGTTTTCCACGCATCTTGCGTGTGGGACCTGATAGTGTCTTCCAAAACTTGTTGGTCTTGCTGCAGACCGAATTGGTGGTCCCGTGTTTCAAACGAGCACCTGGCTCTCCAGGCCAACATGAGCACTTGCAGTCTCGTGTAAGAGAAGAGATTAGTTGCATAGGGGGACCAATGATTCATTAGGTGCTGTTTTTCGCCCAGCAGCAGCAGCCCCAGGTCCCATGGGATATGCTCTCCTGTGAGGGAACGAAAGGCTGCATCCCACCATTGCCACAATTGAGTGACCATGGGGCAGGCTAGCAAACAATGCTCCAAAGTGGCCCTGGCTGGTGGCGTCGCCCTGCCACAGTAGGCACAAAGAGGCGATAGCAACCCTTTTTGTTCCAGGTCTGTACGAGAGACCAGCCAATCTGGGGTGGGTAGGCAGCGGTGGATAATTTGCCATTGCAGAGCTCGCAGATTCGTGGGCATAATTTTGGCATACTTGGCCCACGACAGGTCATCTGTCAGCTTTGAGTCTAAAGGTGAATCACGCGCCCATCTGTCAGATAATGTTTGGCCAATCTCCGGGGCTGTCCTTGAGGCCCTATACCCACCTTTGACTGTGTAGTCCCAAATGCGCATGGGTTTTGAGTCAGGCCATTCCCATTCAGCCGGGTCAAACGGGAGCTTAGCCACGGGGGTTGTGGGTTCGAACACAAAGAGTCTGTCTTGCGCGTCCCCCACGACACGTACATGCATCAACCCTCCCCAATTTTCGGTCCCGTCAAGGTTATCATTTCTTGTGAATTTCGAGAATCTGGCCCCAGGGCTTAGAAGGTTGTATGCTTGCAGCGTACATTGACCATTGTTATTGCTGCAGACTCTAAAAACTGTAAGTGGATGAGGCAGGTCAGCAAATTTGACAATCCAATTGTCGTCCCTGACATCCGGGCCGTTTTGGATGGTGAGGCGCCACGCGAGGGGGAGGGCCTCCTTCAGCAAGATCTTTCTATCCCCCACATTTTTGGCATGCTTAAGCTTGCGTCGGAGTTGCTCGGTTGTTGCCCAGTCGTTTGCCCGCGGGTCCCACAAGTCCCCTATTGTATACATTCCCCTTCTCGCCCAAGTGAGCCACGGGGAGTTATTTTTAAGGCTGAAGGGGTTGCCATTTTCGTCCAGGACGCCGGGATTCCGAAACAGGGGTTGCCTCCAAATGTCTTGCCATCTATTCGGGGGCTGTTTTTGCTCCGGCCCTCGCCTTCTCCAAAGTTTGAGCATATATGGCCACAGGGGGTCCAGGGGGATGTCTGCTCTGCTTGCCTCGGGTCGGTCGCCTGCCGTTGTCGCGGGGGGGAGGGCAGAGTCGAATCGGTGTTAGTCAGCCACTGGAAGGGGTGCAGCGGGTTGTCCGTCAATGCTTCTGATGCCAAGGAGGCAATCTGAAGGCAAACTAGTTGGGCCCAGGGGACGTGATTGCCCATCAACAGCCTGACCACAACTTTGAAGATCAGTGTTTCACTTTCTCTCTCCGCATCCAGGATTCCCAATCCACCCTTGGTTCTTGGCTGCGTTAGAACTTCCCAACTTACCCTTGATATACATCCCTCCGCTCTGGCACTATTTTTCCAGAGATATGTAGTTAATGCTTTCCTGAGTTTGGCATATTGTTGCCTCTTAAGTGGCCAGATCGCTAGTTTGTACCAGATAGCTGTCAAGATTGCATTGTTTATTCCCAACGCCCTGCCCACTAACGAGGTATGTAGCCTCTCCCATCTTGCCAATCGGCCTATTGCGAGGTTGACTAGCGCGTCACCATGGTCGTGTGGGGAACCTAGTGCTGTTAGCCTCACCACTAATATTCTAATGGCATCTTCCTTACATGCCCAGGCCACTGCCGGTTCTTGCGGTGGGGGCTCTCCTTGAGGGTGGAGCCACCATCCTTCCGTTTTTGCCCCCCAGTTGACTTTTATGTCCGCTGGCAGTGAGAAGAGTTGTATGGTCGGAGAGAGGGCACGCACACTGTCATCATCCACTTTGATGAGGACAGTGAGATCGTCGGCGAATTGCGACGTCACTGGGATAAGGTGGTCCGGGATCTCCGAGATAGGCACTCTGCTGATGTTAGGGTGGACTCTGATGAATGAGGTCAGTGCTTCCATCACAATCACAAACAACAGGGGTGCGATGGGGTCACCCTGCCGGACCGACCTTTGGAGGTGTATCAGTGGAGACAGGTGGTCATTAAGCATGACATTCGTGGTGGCCGTCCTATGAAAAATTTGAACCCAGTGGCAAAAGGCAGGCCCGAAATTCATGCGACCTAAGCACATGTCCAGAAAGTCCCAATCAACATGATCGTAGGCTTTCTCAAAATCAATGAAGATACTGGCGGCTTGGACTTTTCGTTGGTGGGCGTACTTGATGGTCTCATTGACCAGCAGGACATTGTCCTGGATATTACGGTTGGGCATAAAGCCCAACTGGTCAGGATGGATCAACACATTCATATAGGGCAGCAATCTCTTAGTTAGTGCTTTCGCCACCATCTTGTATGGGACCGGAAGAAGGGTTATAGGTCTGTAATTTCTAATGTCCTCCTTGTCGTCCTTTTTGTAGAGGAAAGTGGTGACTCCTTGTCCCAGCATGCCCCCAAAGGTACCTTCTTTCTGGACCGCCAAGATATACTCCATTAGATCATCCTTAAGAGGGTCCCATAATCGAATCCAAAATTCCTTCGGAAACGAGTCGATACCGGGAGTCTTTTCATCGTCCATGTCTCTCAGCGCCTCCCAGACCTCTTGTTGAGTGAGGGGAGCGTCAAGGTCAGTCCTTTGAGAGTCCGTGAGGCGCGAGTGGATTGCAGTCAACAGCTCATCCCTTGCCTGGCGGACGCTCCCCACGGGTTTGTTTGGTGTTTGGGAAGTGAAGAGGTGTCGGTAATATTGGGCAGCGTAATCTGTTATGGAGTAAGCGTTGTTTGCAGGCTGGGCCGCCCCATCCAGAGGGTGTCTGAGCATGGAGACAGTGTTAGCTCTCTCTCTGGCTTTCGCTTTGTTGAAAACGCTCTTTGCCATTGTGCCCTCCGTATGTGTATGTTTTATCCTGGCCAGTATCCTCCATGCTTGTGTTTGTTGTTCAATATAGGCTTGGAGGTGGTCCCTGGCTTCCTGCAGTCTGTCAAAAGTGGCAGCATGTTGTGGATCGTCCATAAGTTGGTCGTCCCAATCTTCCAGGTCCTTCATCAGTTTTTCAAGAAGAGCCTTGTTGTCCCTAGCATGTTGGATGGAGAACTTTTTGGCTCTTTCTCTCAACTGCACCACACCATCATTGAACCATTTAACTATGTCCCCTGATACCGGTTTCTGAGTTTGCCAGTACTCCCAAAACGAAGTGATGGTATCCTTGAATTTTGAGAGGGGGAGCAAAGACGTGTTCAGTTTGAAGAAGGTAGGACCCCTCTGGATGTGATTGTGCCAGGACAGACAAAGTGTGATCATGCGATGGTCGAAGGACCTGCACGGGCTGATGGTTGTTATTTCTGCTGTCGTAACCAGGCCGACGAGGTCCTTTGACACCAGCGTAAGGTCAATGCAGGAGTTGGCCAGGCCTCGTTCACCTCTGGAGGACATGCAAGTATAGGCACGTTGGGAGGGGTGCAACAGTGCGTACATATCAACAAGCTCTCGGTCCGCCATGAATTGCCTGAGCATAAGTACATCCAGTCCCACTCCGGTCTGCTGCAGATCCCCCTGGTCTTGTGTGTGGGAGGGGGATCTGCGATCTATAGCCGGGTCGAGCGAGGTGTTGAAGTCGCCCACTAGTATGTGCGGGGCGTCGACCGGCAGCCTGTTTTGAAGAGAAGCCCAGAATTTTATCCTACCAGCTGGGTCGTTCGGTGCATAGACATTGGTTAGGGAAAATTCTTTTTCTTCGAAGGTCACTTTAAGGCAGACCCACCTCCCATGTTGTTCATCCCGGTCCATGCTAACGGGTTTCAGTCTAGAGGATGGGGGGAGCCAGATCGCCACCCCAGCATATGCCCTGGTTCTAGATGGCGCCGAGTAGGACATATATGGCCATAAGGATTTTCCTTTTGCGTTATGCGATGGGGTATCATGCAGGTGCGTTTCTTGTACATAGAGTGTATCTGGCCATGACCCCGTTGCCGTGGGTTTGATCATATTGTAGATCGCCTCCTTTTTGTCTGTCGACGCCTGAATGAGCCCATTGACGTTAAGGGAGCGAATATCTATGTCTGCCTGGGCCAGTTTGGTTGCCCATTGGGGTTGTCTCTTGACTGTAGGGAAACCCTGGGGGGGCGGTGGACATGGAGGGGGCGATGATCGGAGGGGCGGTGGTGGGGGGGTGGATCGGGACGAAGAGTCATAAGGCTGCCCCTGTGCCTGGCCCGCTGAACGGCGGGCCCCATTAGAAAGCAGTTTACTGCTGCTTGATGCCATACAGTTTGGTATAGGTGGGGCCATCATTTTTGTCATCACTTCGAAGTCACCGGGCCAAGTCTTCAAGGCACGACCTTGACGGGGAGCACGAACGGTGGGTCATCCCACTGGTTGTGTTCCTCAAGGATGTTATCTTCCAAGAAGGTCTGCATGAAGATCAAATTTTCACTCGTTGTCCAAGCATAGTTGGTTACGAATCGTGTTGTGGGGAGGTCCATCAGCTGATGATGGCTGAACCACTTGGCGTCTGAGCTTGTTTTGGCGGTCTCACTTTTGGGATCCAGCAGGAGCAGGACCGGGATTATGCCCTTCGGGAATGTGTGAGTCTGAAGAAGGACCACCCCCAACACTTCAGATATGTTAGCCTCTCTAACCCTGGATTTCAGACGCTTAAGGATCACGGCCGTCGATGGATTCCCTCTCCAACCTTCAATCGTTAGATTCATCATCGTCGGTGCGGTCTTCGGCTGTTGAGGCCGGCGGGTGGAGTCCACTGGGGCGCCAAGGCGTAGCAGCCACTGGCCTCCCTCCTTCTCCCTTTTAACGAGGAAGATGGCGACCCCGGGGGGCATCACCACCGGGGAGCTGTCGTCCACTTGTAGCCGCACCATGTCCCGCATCCTTTTCGAGGGAGCGTCCAATTGTCGACCATCGTCTGAATGCAACTGATTTTCATCCGCGTCATCGTCATCATGGACTATTATAGTCATCCGGCTGCGGGCCCCGGAGGGGGCACCCGGGGGCGGGCCAGGTTGGCTTTCCAGCGACCCAACCGAATTTCCCGGCGGATATCCTCGTGGGACCCCAAGGTTTGAGGTGTGGAGTGGTGGGCATGGGATCTTAGGGGGGACATAACCATATCCATTATCGGTTCATGGTCAGCGTTCCCAGGCGGCTCCTGGATGGTGTACAGCGTGGCACAGAGTTCGTGCACCAGTATCTTGGGCCAGGCGAGTCCCTCATGGAGGAATGCCTCCTCGGTATCCTCCAGGGGCGGCCGAGTGTCATCGTTCGTTTTTTTTCCAAATCGGACCTTGACGTAGTTGTCGATTTTGTCAAGGAAATCATTGACCACCAGCACGATTGCGGCTCCGACCTCCATCCAGTTTATTGCTGAGACTGTCTCATACTTGTCGACCATGGCCAGGACTCTGGGGCTATACATCAGGACGTGTTTGGCCTCTCCCCAATATATGTTGTCCAGTTTGTCACCCAGCTTGTCATCTTACATGGAGAAGATCTTGGTGAGGGTCCATTATGTGAGGAATGCGAGTTTTTGTTGGACTTCCTCTTTAGTCGCCAAGGGCGATGGGTGGACTTCTTCCGGTGGTGTGGAGTGAGGGGGAACCGGTTCCAACTCCATGGCCATAGGCTGGGCTGGCTGATGAATGGACTGTGGCAAGTCGGAGGGGGGGCCCGATGTGTCCATGTCCTGAGGTACCTGCCTATCGTTGTACCAGTCCGGAAGAGCAACGGCTGGATGATCTGGCATAGCCTGTAACTGTTGTTCCTACGCCTTCTGTCTTTCTGCCTCTTGCTGCCAGAAGAGGTGAAGTTGGAGTTGCTGCTGCTGCAGAACTTGTTGTTGTTTGGCAGCAGTGTTGATGTTGTCATTGCAAGTGCAGGTGTTGGAGCAGCAACTGTTGCTGTATCAGCATGTCCTGGTGTTGTTGGTGTTGATATTGCACCAGTTGTGCTTGGAGCAGGAGCCTGAGATGCTCCTCTCAGTCGTTCTGTTGGATGAATTATTATTGTTGTTGTTGTTGCTGGACCTGCATTTGCGTTTGTGTTTGTGGCATGATGTCGGTGTGCCTCTGCTCCTGCACGTGGTACTCCATTTGAGAAGTCCGGGTGTCACACATGTGTTGCTGCTGCATCTGTTGCTGCCGTCGGACCAACATCGGTTGTTGTTGGTTTTCTTGTTGTTGTGGGCCGGTATGGAGGGGCTGTTGTTGCAGTACGGCCGCCGGTAGTTGGTCAGACACGACTCGGCTCGGATGCTGCTCCAGCGGGTCGGGATGCAGTTGTGGCACCATTGGCCCATGCTGGCCAGTTTGGTCCATTTCGTGTTTCTGTTGTGCGTTCTCCCCTCCACGAGAAACGGTTGGGAGCCCCGGGTCCGCCAACAATTGTTGCTCCCCGGTGTGCAGACGGTCCAGGGTCCCTCCAAAGGGCACCGGCCCGTCATCTTCAGGAGGGCGGGGACGAGTTTGGTACTCGACTTTTTCCGGGGGGGTAATCAGCAGGAACTTATGCTCACCGGTGAGTTCTGAAACCACTTCCTTGAGTCTTGTGGTCCGTGGCCCTTTCTCATCAAGGCAGGGTGTTCCGTCCTGCGCTGGAGAGTGTTTCTGTCCTTCGCGCCCGTCCTCCTTCTGGCACTGCAGTTTTGTTACCTGCTCCTCATGTGTCTGCGATTGTGATTGCGACTGTGAGTGTGGTTGCGACCTTGATAGCCTCAGGCAAATTGTGGCAGGCGGCACTGCAGCCGTACCTCCATCGCTGGACTCTACTTGTGGCCCCTGCAGGGAGCAGGAGGAGGGTTGTGATAACAAAAGTGGCATGGTGGTGTAGCCCCGACCCGACAGGATTCAATGCGACTCAGAGTGATTCGTTGTCGATTGGTTGTTCCCTGGTACAGTCTGAGTTGCAGAGAGTGGCTTTTCCGACACTGAGAGGGGGGAGGTTGGGGAAGCAGCCGGCAATTCCATCTTTCCCTTTGAGACTTCACGGGGCTGGGTAAATGCTGCACCCTTAATCTTGGTGAGAAAGGAGTTGGCCTTGAGCCACATTCGGTGGGTGTTGAGGATTTTGGAATTCCCCACGCCCATTCTGGCAGCTCCATCCCCGCCTCCTACAGCTGAGGACGTCTCTCCCACCACCCGTGGGTGGCTCACTACATGTGCGGCCAGTTGCCTGCCCCCTCCCAGCCGAACAGATTCTTGTTTACTATTGTCAGCAGCCAAAGGTATCAACGCTCTATCGAGGTGGTCGCAGGGCGCCTTCGAAGGACCGCTGTGGGAGGGAGGGGCGCAGTCAGGTTCGTGAGGCTGTGTTATCCTCAGTTGCCATGTCACCCTGGTGTAAGTGGCCAGAGCCAGGGACGGGCTCGGTTCAGATGACCCGGCCACTGCGCTCTTCTCTCCCTGGTGGTCGTGCACCATCAACCGATCCTGCTGTGCCCCACCACCATTGTGGGAGGGAGAGGCGCAGTCAGGTTCGTGAGACTGTGCTATCTTCAGTTTTCCTGTTTCCCTGGTGCAAGTGGCCACAGCCAGTGCCGGGTTCGGTTAAGACGACTCAGCCACCACGCAGTTATCTCCCTGTCGGTCATGTACCATCAACCGATCCTGCTGCGCCCCACCATCCTGCCCCTGAATCGGAGTTACTTTAGAGATTGTCCTCTCCGGGCTATCTGTCTGAGTCACAACCACCGGGGGTGCTGTGGTTTGTGCGGTTTGTGGTAGTGGAGGTTGATGTGCCTGTGTCGTTTGCCGGTCGCAGGGCTCCATGTTGTCGCCCTTCCTGAGATGGGCCTGTTGGTGTTCCAACCGACGTTCTTCTGGTGGTCATCCGTCGGGGGGAGACGCGGGCCCCATTTTTGGCTTGGGTTTGTAGACCAGGGGTGGTGGCAGACCCTTGTTCTTCTGTGATGGTTGTGTTGCACGGGACAGAGGCCAAAGACTAACTGAGGATGCTGGTGGCTTATTTGTAGCAGCTGTAATATTCAGGGTATGGCTCGTGTTGTTCGGTTTTCCCCTGGTCGTTTGGACACTGCAGGCAGCATTCTTTCCTCTAGTTCCAGGGTCCGCAGACCCCGGTGACGCTTTTGGAATGGCAGTGTGCTTTGAGTCTTCGGTTGTCTCGATTCTGGCTCCGGAGGAGAAGGCTGTCGGCTGTCCTTTGCCCCGCCATAACCATTTCCTTGGCCTCCCGTCAGCGAGTGCTTTAAAAACCCACCCCTGCAGTTCCTTCTCTTCCGGATACCATTTCTCCTCGTCATCCGGATCCGGGATGACGAGGCCTTTGATGCCCTTTTTTTTGTTGTTCCTGGTCGATGGACAACCTTCATCTGAACAGAGGTGACCCCTTGTCTTGCATGCGTAACACCAGGGGTCCTGTGTGTGGCTGACGGGGACCGAGTACTCTCGTCCCCCCAGGGAATATCTCCATTCCTCATTGAGGGGGAAGGGGTAGGACTCGTCCCAGTCCACGACGACGAGCAGGGTATCGTCCCTTTTACCCAGAAATTGGGGCAGGTCCGTTATGAAACCTTTGACACGGGCGATATTCTCGAGGTCAGTAAGGATCGCCCCCTGCACACACAAAGGAACAAATCGAAATTCAACCCAGAAGTTGGTTTTCATCAAGTGCTCCCTCCGTTCGTCAGCGGATTGCGGGTTGACGGGGGACCAGGGAGACACCCGCACCTGTGTCCCCCTGAATTGCAAAGCTCCGTTTCTAAGCATGAGTTGCCTGTCTGTTGAGTTCAGGGCAACCACCGTGATACACTCTGGGTTGTCCACTTCAATGAGGAAGTGATCGTGAACCAGTTGGTTGTCTGGTTTGATCATTGTCAGCCTGTCTGTGATCCATTTAATCCTGTCGTTAGTAACTATTCCCGGCTGCATGGGCTGGAATCGAAATTGGACTGCTCTTTGCGTGTAAATCATGTCTCTTGTGGCTCTGGCCCCCGGCGGGAATACCGAGTGGGGGTATATGTAACCGTCTTTTACTTGAAATTTTCTTACAGGTTCGACATAAAATTGTTGGATGAAATGACTTTTGAGCGGGGCGATGGAATCAAGGGAGGCTGATCTATTTGCATCCGATTAGGCCGGGGCTGAGAGTGCTCGCAGGAGCTGTGGAGGCGATTTTTTACAGCTGGATGAGGCGGCAGGGTCAACCGTGGTTCGCGGCTCATTTCCCACTTGCCTATCCTTCCATGTTCTATTATGTTCTCCCTGTCCCGGCGTCGGGTTGTGCTCCCCTTGCTTTCCTTTGTCCGAGGTGGCCGAGGGCCGAGATGCATTCGGACGGCTCCCAACCGGCTCCATATTTTTCTTCGATCTATTATCCCCCCCCTGTTCCAGTCTTGTATCACCGGGTGTTTCGACACCCAGCCCCGGATTGTCCGTTGTAACATCCCTCTCCCTCTCCTGTTGTGTGATTGATGGGTGTGTGCAGGCCCCGGACGTCATTGCTGACATCGACACTTCCCCCTGAGATGCGGTGAAAGTCGGGCCAGTCTTATTGTCTGCTTCAGACAGGCGCTTTACTTCAATCTCACTTTTATTGATCGTCTCTGGTTCTTGACTAATTCTAATTCCCCCTTAGATGCGGCGAAAGTCGGGTCAGTCTTATTGTCTGCTTCAGACAGGCACTTTACTTCAATCTCACTTTTATTGATAGTCTCTGATTCTGACTAATTCTAAAGACAAGACACAGGTGTTCCTATCTGAGTTGTGCCAAGAAGCCCTTATAATCGGTAGAATCCGGGCTAACACCCTAGTTGCACAGGAGTGATTGAAGGGGATTGTGCTTGTCAAATCATCCCATACATGGGGATTGTTCTGTCAAACCTTCCCATACATGGTACAACTCATTCCTTCGAGCAGGTCAGAGTCGTCTGTCAATTTTGAAGAGTTCCTTGTAACCCCTTTTTCCTCTTTTTTTTTTTTTTTTTTTTTTTTTTGGGGTTGTGCACAACCTATGTGTGGTCAGGGCCGAGGAGCGCCTATCTTGACCAAATGCAGGTTGTGGTGCTACAGTGGATGGTGGCCAAGCACAGCGTACTCGTGCTGTGCAGCGACACACCTTCGTTCGAGGATGAAGATCACTGCCACAGCAGCGAGGAGAACTGTTGCTGGGTTCATTTGTTTGCGGATGCCGTAGTGTGTTATGCACAGGGCTTTGGGGACAGAAAACGGGGCAGGCAATGGTCAATGATCAAGATGCACAAGGGAGCAGATACGAGGTTGATCAGATACGAGGTTGATAGGGGTTGATAGAGATGGAAGACGAAGGGATCAGGAAGATCGTGAGGCGGGTGGGGGCGTGAGTAGGGTGGGGGAACAAAGAGGGAGGAGATCACTGTCCGGCCCGGAGGTCCACAAAGGAGCAGACGCGAGATTGCACAAGGGAGCAGATGCAAGATTGACAGAGGTTGACAGGGATAGAAAACGAAGGGATGGGGGAGATCGTGAGGCGGGCGGGGGCATGAGGCGGGTAGATCACCGTCCGGCCCAGAGTCGTCGATACGTCGTCACCGTTCGACCCCTATGATCTTCCCACCAGTCTTGCTTCATCAGTTCGTGTTGTTCTTCTCGGGCGATCCTGACCCCTCGACGCCGCGACGTAGGACCCACGGGCGATCCCGACCCCCGACTCGTCGCCACGCTGGACTCATGGCGTCGACCCTCCGATCGCGTTTTCCAGGCGCCGCCACGTGGCACCCCTTACGCGACTCATCCCATCCGCCCGGCAGCTCTGGTAGTCACTGCTTGTAGCCTCACACACCGGTTCTCCACCCCGCGGGCGTCACAACAGCAGACCCACCACCCGCTGTTCTCCACTTGCTGTCATCACTCTGGTTTCGTCTCTTCTAGATTCGTAGTTAAGGGATGTCGGCGGTTCATACCCTCCCTACTCTCTCCCCTCCCAGATCGTCATGCCCCGCCACCCGCTGTTCTCCACTTGTTGTCGTCACTCTGATTTCGTCTCTTCTAGATTCGTTATTCAGAGATGTCGACGGTCCATACCCTCCCTGCTCTCTCTCCCAGATCGTCATGCTGGCGTCGACACTCCGTTCGCGTCCCCCAGGCGCCGCCACGTGGCACCCCTTGCGCGACGCATACCTTCCGCCCGATAGCTTCGTTGTTCAGTGCTTGTGGCCTTACACGCGGATTCGCCACCCCGTAGGTATCAACGCAGCAGACCCGCCGCCCGTTGTTCTTCGCTGCTGTTTGCACCTGCCTTCCATCTCCCCTAGATCACCCTTCTTTAGGGATTTCAGCGATCCGTCACCAACACTCCCGGGCACGCTCACCTCCGATCTCACTAGTCGTTGTCGCCTCCCTACTCTCCCCCCCAGATCATCGTCATCGGCGATCTCAACGGTCCGTTCCCTGCACCCACCTACCAGCTGCTAGCCGCCTTCGGAAAAGCGCGCCGTCATCCTCAACACGCCGATCCGTCGTCACGGCACATGCATGGGGATTCCAGTGGTCCAATCCCTGCACACACCTACCAGCCAGTTGCCTTCTTCCCGTCCTCGACAAACCGAATCGTCATCACGCTGGCGTCAAAGCACCGATCACGCTCCTCGTGAGTTGTTTCACTCTGGCACACACATGGCCAGGGGCTATCGGGGCTCAAATCTCCCAGGGCAGCCGACCTACATGACGGCCATCTCCAGAAGCCTGGGCGAATCCTGGTGGGCGGGCCCTGCCGCCCACGGGCCGCGTAGCGCTAGCGCCTTTCAAGCTTGACCCATCTTGGGCCCTTGACCCGTTACCGAGCGCCAGAAAGAATTTTTCACATCTAGCCCTATTCAAACCTCAATGTATTACTCTTTGAATTCACCTCAACTTTGATTTCCAGACCCCTCTATGGGGTTAGGTGTACCCGTACCAGGAGCCTGGGACCATAGACATTGGTGCTGGAGGGAAGGGATCAGGGAAGTCTGCAGCAGACCGGAGATGGATTGATGGATCCACAACAGTCCAGTCATGAAAGAACAATCTGTAGTCTCTACTCATTTCTTCATTTTCCCCGCCCTTGTTTCCTTCCCATTTAATTTCCCCCAATTTCCTTCCCTGGTTCCCTCCAAGCCAGCTATGACTGAACTGATTGATATGTTTGAGAATTTCAGATTTCAAGGATAAATGTTGGATTTTTCCTTTTGCCTGTTCCCATCTGTTAAGGATATCTGTTTGAATCTGTTGTTTGATAGTTTCAGTGAATTCCGGGCCGTCTAATTCCTCTCGTTGTAACGAAATT
>BFEA01001097.1:40195-52395 GCA_003427395.1 Chara braunii
TTTTTTTCGGTCGCCTGCTGCGCCGCGCCGTGCCGCTCCGCGGCTGGGAAAAAAAAGAAGAAGAAGAAAAGAAGGAAAAAAAAAAAACAGCCCCATGGTTGGGCCACGGCCGAGATGTCTCGGCCACACCCCAGACTGGCCACTGACCGAGATGTCTCGGCCGCACCCCAGACTGGCCACGGCCGAGATGTCTCAGCCACAACCCAGATTGGCCACGGCCGAGATGTCTCGGCCACAGCAGAGATTCACAGGCACTACCCTTCACAGGCAAACGCGAAGTCTCAAGAGTAGCCTACTCCGAAAAGTGGGCGCCTCGGGGCAGGGATGGAGGCCCAAAAAAGAAAAAAGAAAAAGAAGAAATAAAAAAGTAAAGAAACGAGGAACTTCGAATCCGCCTACGTCGGGAAGGCCGTCAGATCGCAAAAAAAAAAAAAAAAAAAAAAGGCCGTCAGGTCACCAGTGCTTTGACGAATGTATCTGGCCAAGAAGTGAGGAACATGAAACAGGTCGTTTTCCTTTTTTGTTTTTTGTTGTGAGGTCCCTGTAGCGCCCTGCCAGCCAGGCAGGGCGGATTCCACGCTTTATTGAGTTCCAGACAAGTACTGTAGCATCCTGTATCGGACCGCAATCACAGCATAAGGGATGTTTTTTTTTTTTTTTTTTTTTATCTGCTGTTCGTGGATAGACGAGGGCCCTGACTGAACTGCTACGGAAAGGCAGCCCGAGTTTCAATTGCAACTGCAATTGACTAAACTGCTAAAACGCAGTTTCGAATGCAATTACAAACTGTTTTCGTGACTGCGCCGAAGTTACCCCTTTTTTTTTTTTATTAAGTTTACTCCACACCCAGAGACAAGAGTGCCATTGGACTCGAAAGCACCAGACTACTAATAATTGTGTGCGGTGGGGGGGGAGGAGGGGGGGAGGAAGGGGGGGGGAAGAACACCAGAAAATCATTAACCACAATATCGGAGGATGGCAAGCTATACTGACTCTATTACTCTAACATATCATTGGTTTTTCTTGCACTTTTTTGAAAATTTTCCCTTTTTTTTTTCCGAAAGGAAGGTGAGGGTGTTTTCCCTCCTCTCCTTCTTCTCACAGTAAATCACTGGCAGGTGCACCTGTCTACCAAATTATGCGACCTTGCAAAAAGACACTGCACCACATTCAACATACCGGCCCACCAACTGCAGCCCGCCGTACGGCTTCTGTTACCTGTATTCAATATGATTCAGCAGAACTTCAGCCTAACCAAACATTTTTTGCTCTACTTTCATGTCTACTCTCTACTATTCTCTCTCTCTCTCTCTCTCTCTCTCTCTCTCTCTCTCTCTCTCTCTCTCTCTCTCTCTCTCTCTCTCTCTCTCGCGCGCGCGCGCGCGCGCGCGCTGTGCCCAGGATATTCTACATTCCGTTCCGTTTTGGATCCGGTGTGTTCTTATTAGATGAGAAGCATGAGGTCATTCATTTCTCTCACCAACGGATGGAATGTACGAGTCCGCCCTATTGTGCTGTCACCGGCCGTTTCTACTCTTTTCGACTCTATGGGAAAGTTTTCTGTGTAATGGAATACTGAATGAAATAGGCCCCGCTGCGCTGGTGGTACATGAGAGTAACAAAAAAAAGAAGGGAAAATTGCATCTGTACCCCACTTAAAGATGGGAATACCAGCATTACCCAGTCCCAGTGCAAAGTTGCACCCATGCCCGGACCCTTTTCAACTTTGCATATAATACCCAACTCTTACCCTGGTGGTACGACCCCCCCTGGGTCCACCTCAGTCCTGGGCATACAAATAATTTTCAGCGGCAATTTTTTTCCGGGTATGGATGTAAGTTGTCGCTGGGACTGGGTATATAGGGGGCATTCCCGTCTTTAAGTGGGGTGCAGATGCAATTTCTTCCCCCCCCCCAACCCCCCCCCCCCCCAAAAAAAAAAACACCAGGTACTAGATGAGAGTCAACCCGTAGCATGGGACAGCACCAAAGCCGAAGTTCCGTACACATGCATGCATGCATGAACGCAAAAGAACAACTGTCAGTGACAGCATACTAGCGTAGTACTTACACTCAGACTTTTTAGAGTAAGCTCTGGATGTAACTGCAGTCAGATACGTGCACCTAATACTTTAATTGGGGTCAGATACATCCCGGAAAAAGTCCTAAATTAACTGTGAGTATGCCATGAAGCACCCCAACATACATTGACAAAGACTTGAAAAAAAAGAAATTTCTACCAATGAGCCTTGCTCAATTGGTACACCCATGAACAGTTGTAATGGAGACCTGCCAGGGGCCAAGTCCCGATTACCCTAATTCTTCATTTGCGACCCTAGATTACGAAGATCAAAGGTCAGAAATGGTCCCTCAAGAATCCAAGCTAATGGGAGTTGGGCCCTGAGTTAGAATCCTTAAGGGACCTTGATGAACGGAATTACATCATAATTAATAATGACCTAGAGCCGGCCCTATATGTTATATGATCCCAATGGCCAGAACTGTCTCTTATACACATCTAGATGTGTATAAGAGACAGGTTGTAATGGAGACCTGCCAGGGGCCAAGTCCCGATTACCCTAATTCTTCATTTGCGACCCTAGATTACGAAGATCAAAGGTCAGAAATGGTCCCTCAAGAATCCAAGCTAATGGGAGTTGGGCCCTGAGTTAGAATCCTTAAGGGACCTTGATGAACGGAATTACATCATAATTAATAATGACCTAGAGCCGGCCCTATATGTTATATGATCCCAATGGCCAGAAACGCAAAAAAAAAAAAGAAAAAGAAAAAAAGAGAAAGTGATTGGGAAGAAAGTGTTCAGAGGAGCCGCGTGGAAAAGTGCGTTAGCGTTGAAACGGCAACAGCGGCCGTGGCGGCGCCCGATCGTCTGTGGCGGCTGAGTAGAGTGCAGCGTTTGAACATGTAGAAGTTGATCCTCCTGCTATGCGCTTACCCTGCCAGGCACCACAGCTGTGTGAGAGTCATGGCGGACAGTGTCTTGGTGTAGCCTATCCCTTGAGTGGGATAGGGAGTGCCTTAGCGCTCGTACACCAGGGCATCCTGGCAGCCCTGTACTGGACCTTCACACCATACCAAACCCTCATACCGGATGAGATCCCGATACCAGAGGAGCCGTCCTCCCCTCAAGCCTCAAGCTCGAAAGGGTGGTCTCCTTCCTCACCACCCAAAAGGAGTGTGGTTCACCTCCACTCACCTCTTCACGCCAGGATGGCAGCAGCGTCAGCGGAAGCAGTGGGAGGGCTTGCGATGGCGGTGGGACCGTGGGAGTGCTGCCGACACTGCCAAGATACGATCTGATACACTCTACATTTGGCTGTACTGATGATTCCATCTTTCACCTCTGCTCAGACGACTCTCCAAGGTGGGTACATCAACTTTTGTGACCAACTCGTCGGTGGAAGCAGTGGGAGAGCTTGGTCAGCGCTGCTGTCTTTTAGTCATATTTTAGGGCACCGTCTTTCTTTGGTAGGTTGTTGTTTCCTGAATTCCGTGAGAAATGAAACTCGTATTGTTCCTTTCGGTTCTGCTACATTTATTGCCGGTAGTGTTTTTGTATTTAGAAATATGTCAGGTAAATAGTTAGGACATAGTAATGGGGTATAGGACTGTAGGTGTGTAGGATTTTGGTTTATATTGGTTTGAGGTTTGAAATGTTTGCAGTGGTTTAGGGTTAAACTCACGGGATTACCAGTAGCAGTCTACCGTCATCCTCCCAAATCCCTCGAGGCTCGAAGTAATTACATGCAGAAACAAGGCACCGTCCTACTTGGTGCTAGAGTTCAGTCTGTGCCACCTAGCAGATCATTGGAGTGCTGCTCATCGATACTGAACTACTGAACTACTATCGAACCATGCTCAGTTGCCTAACTCGGCACAAATAAACGGCTAAACTTTAGAAACTAAAACTAGCCTATAGGCTCAATGACTAGGTCCTGGAGCTGGGAAGGAAGAAGAAGGCTGTAGGATTACCCTCTCATCATCACTGTCCAAAACACTGTAAAGAGCCTTTGTTGCCTAGACGGGTTTCCCACCACGCACCCAATGGATGCAACTCTAGTTTGCTCTTCACCGGGTCTCTCATATCGTCCCAACCCCATGAGTTTCACCCTAAACCACTGCAAACATACCACTGGCAGCATCAAAACCAATATAAACTAAATTCCTACCGACCCACAATACTATAAGCCATTACTATGTCCAAACTGTTTACATTAGTGTGTGTTTCTAAATACGAAACACTAAAAACGATGCAAGTAACAGAACCGAATGGAACAATACAAATTCCACTTCCCACGAAATTCAGAAGACAACAACATACCGAGGGATAGCGGTGCCCTAGGATACGGCTGAAAGACAGCAGCACAGAAATTATATTAGCCTAGAAAACAATTCGAAAACGAGGACAACGTTTACCGCCGAAACCCATGATAGTGAATATACCCACAAATATAGATAACCCCACCCTTCTCGAACTCCAAACAGATAGCAACAAGTTCGCCAGCAGTGTCAAGGCTGCCCTCTCATCATCACTGTCCAAAACACTGTAAAGAACCTTTGTTGCCTAGACGGGTTTCCCACCACGTACCCAATGGATACAACTCTTTCTATTTTATTTTTATTTTTATTTTTGGGAACAAAACTCCAATATATTCATGGGGAGCAGTACGTGCTGGAAACCTGATAAAACTTCATAAAAGCTAATGATTCTTCCAAAAAAAAATAAAAAATAAAAAAATGATAGGGAAAGAAAAGGAGCTTATGCATTCAACAATTACCTTCCTCAAAAAAAAAAAAGAAGGATCCGCATGGAACAATTCAAAAAGAAGATCAATCCAGCGGCCTAGCTCAGTTGGTAAGGCATGCAAGTAGCATTCAGGAGGTCTTGGGTTCAATCCCCATTGGCCTCATGTACCTTCCTGGGCAAGCTTGGCGCCCGCCACCTAGAGATATGTCGTTGGTCCCCCCTAGTGGCATTGAGCAGAGACTGCTGATGTTCATAGGGGGAGGGGACCGGAGGGGAGGCACAGTGACTGGCCCATCAAAGAAGCTCGGTCCTGATGCTACCAGCTGACCCTGGCCCGTATCGCCCACCTGCTGTAGCAGGTATCGCACCTGCTGGTGGGTGCAGCTCCCGCATGTTCCCTCGTTGGAGGCTTGAGCACGGATGTGGCTGCTACGGGGTTCCCCGTAATACTATAATGACAATAAAAAGGCCTGAAAGGCCGTTCTGTCCAGATTTGACAGGTAATTGAATTGGTTGGGCTTAAAGAATTAGCCTTAAAAAAAAAAAAAAAAAAAAAAAAAAGAAGAAGAAGAAGATCTTTTTTTTGGCGGCCTGGAAAAGAAAAAAAAATGAAAGAAAGGAGAGAAAGAAAGAAAGAAATTGGCCCGTGTCACATCTGCCCACATCTGTTGATTTCATGGGGACGTCAAATGGTAATGAATTTCATGCACTGTGCTTTCATGTCTGGCTACAATTCAGAGCGTACTCGCACACGCAAATGGAACACCTGGTCATTATTTTTTCTGTATTTTGTGCAACATTTCGTCTGGATGCAGAGATAATGACCGGGCGGTGGGTGTTCTATTCAGGTGATTACACCAGTACCTTTTCGACTGATGGCATAACTTCGCATAAGTTTGAAAAGGGAAAAAAAAAAAGAAAAAAAAAAAGAGGTCCAGTGGTCTACATAAAAAGAAGTGAAAAAGGAAAAAGAAAAAGAAAAGGAAAAAGATAAAAAGAAAAAGAAAAAGAAAAAGAAAAACGAAGTCAAATACATCCAAAAAGCCTCAGTGTGAGTTCTATATGTCTTCAGTCTTAGGGAAAGCCATTCATTTTGGGCCCTTTGGGGCGTTTCAGGGCCCGACTTGTTGCATTTCAGACAACCCTTTCTTTCCTCTTTTTTCAAGTTTTTTTAAGTTTTTTCTCTTTCATTTCAAACAATGTAGCCCTAATTTTTCTTAGCCAAGCCGGGGGCCAAGTCCCACTTACGCTGATCCTTGATTTCTGGTCGTTGATCTTCGGAATCTGCGGTCAGAAATCGATCATTCGGGTAAGTGGGACTTGGCCCCGGGCAATGCCGGTATCTCAACTTTCAAAGTCTATGTAAATTTTCATATGGGACGCTGGGCCCGGTTCCCAAAAAAAAAAAAAAAAAAAACAATGGGGGGCAATAGGTAATGGGCAAAACATCACAGGGTATAGGCACATGAGGAGCATTTTTTTCTACTGACTTTTGGACGTGATTACAGTCAGATGCATCCAGCTGTGGCCGTAATTTCAGTCAGATATATTTAGGAAAGCGCCGGTGTGAATATGCCCTCATGCATACTACGTACGGTGACACTTCTATGACAAAAAGATTCAGCGCGTACTCACACTACGGTCTTCACTCGAATAGAACGCCCGGTCATTATAGCCGTATCTGGGACTGTTTTCTGTCTAGATGCAGCGATAATGACCGGGCGTTCTATTCGGGTGAAGACCCTAGCACTTTCCGAAATGCATCGGCTTGACTGCAAATATGACCAGACCTGGATGAATCTGACTGCAATCACGTCCAGAGGGTGTTTTTTCTTTTTTTTTTCTCATTCCATTTCACACAATAGGCAAAATAATTATAGGCAATCGGCAAAACATCATGCATGCCAGGTACATACAGCGATGCTGGATGACAAAAAGATTCAACGCATACTACTAGCACTACTGGTAGCACTTTCCCAAATGCATCTGACTGACTTCTCCAAAAAAAAAAAAAAAGCATCCGACTGACTGCAATTTTGCGACCAGACCTGGGGCAAGGTCCCACTAGCAAAGAGGATTGCTTTCAACGCCTGAATGTGGTCGTGTTTGTTGAGAGGTGCAGACAATCACGATTGATCTGCTTCTCTGCATCCCCATCGAAAAAACACGTCCACATTCAGGCGTTTGATACAATGGTCTTTGCTACCTTCTTCCCCCCAACACAACGTACCGTCATTATAGCTGAATTTGGCCTATCCTTCAGTCTAAATACAGCTATAATGACCGTACGTTGTATTCGGGGGAAGAAGGTAGTAGGACCTGACCTGTGGATGAATCTGACTGCAATCGAGTCCAGGTCTTTGTCGAAAAGGTCCTACCCTCTTCAGCCAAATACAATGTACTGTCATTATTGCTGTACTGTACTTAGAATTGAAAAATACCCCGAATACAGTTATAAAATGAATTTGGGTGAAGAAGGTAGTGTGAATATGGCCCTCAGCACAACCCCGACTACAATTTACGAACATGAGTAGAGTGCACTTCATCCGTCTGCCATAGGGCCTGACACGTGTGTTTCTGCGACAGTTCGTTTCTTTTTCTTTTCTTTTCTTCTTTTTTTCCTGCCACAGTTCAGACAACCCTACAGCCACGATTCAACCGCCCACCTTGACAGCAATCCAGTTAACCGCCATGGCGACACAATGGCACTGGACGGATGCACTTTGTCACCTATATCCACTCGACCCGGCCTTCACATGGATAGGGACATCATTAACTGCGTCTCACCGTCTGCCACGCAGCCGGTTAGACCTTTGTTTCCTTACACCTGCTCTGCTGCCATTGCTGCAGCAAGTTGAAGTTCTTCCAACACCTGGTTCAGATCATCTGCCCCTGCTTGTTACCCTCAAACGGGGGATGTTAATCACCAGGCATAGGGATCTTTGTCGCTTACCGGCATGGCTCTGTCGAGATCGCAATTTTATCAAACAGGCTCTGGAAACTTGGAAACATGAAGTCTCTACAATGCCATCGCATATCTTGCCGCCTCGACGACTGGAATTAGCATTGATTTCACTCGCTGGACAAGGGAACACCAAGGTCGCTCAGACTAGACGATTGGCTCGTCCACAACAGCAGACCTACTCCCTGCAAGATACCCTTCAAATGATGACAGCATCCGCTCTTCCTGACTCTACCTTACTAGACTTGTACCGCTCTCATTCCGCTCAATCACTTTTTGCGTATGTACGTGAACACGAACGTCACATTTTTCGGACAGAGCGAAAATGGCTCAGAGTGGGTAACAAAATGACCAAAGATCATTTTGGACGTGGTCGTCCTCAGCCTGACGACTCACTCATTCTTGAGTTGGAACATCCCTTGGACACTGATCGACCACATGCACATACTACTGAACAGATTCTTGAATACGCATCTGATTTTTATACAGACCTATTCACCTCTCGGGTCTCGAATGACCACATGGAGAACCACTGTCAGATTCACATTTGGCCTGCATTACCGACCGGTCTCACAGACCAACAAAGAACTGATATAGACACAGATTTCACACATCTCGAAATCAGGAAAGCATTGCATCAATTGCCCTTGGGAAAAGCCCCTGGTATTGACGGCTTGCCCACAGAGTTATTGCGGCAATGCTCTTCTTCTGTAGTCCCAGAAGTTACTGACCTGTTAACAGCATTGGCGGATGGTCAATCTATGCCACGAGCTCATGTTCAAGGGGTATTGACGCTTATTCACAAAAAGGGAGCTAAAACGCAGATTCGTAATAAACGGCCCATAACTTTGACTACTGCATTATACAAAATAGTCTCTCGCGTATCGGCCAATCGGATCCAAATTCATCTGCCTGGCCTTATTCATGCTGATCAGACAGCTTTTTTACAAGGCAGACAGATTCTGGACACTGTCATGGCCGTTAGTCAAGGTATGGAGTACATTAATCGGACGACCAATCCCGTTGGAGTGCTTCTTCTTGATTTTGAAAAAGCCTATGACCGGGTCAGTTGGGATTTTCTACTACTGCTGCTTCATCGCCTCAATTTTGGACCCAAATACATTGCCTGTGTACGTGCTCTTTTCACGGGTGCTACCACCCGAATTCTTATCAATGGCAAGCTCTCGCAGCCTGTTGCCCTCACTCGTTCGGTGCGTCAAGGCTGTCCGCTGGCTCCCTACTTGTACATTCTCTATATCGAGTCCTTGCATGCCATGATTCGAGCAGATCACAATATCATCGGCCTGCAATTCCCTCCGTCTCAACAAGCCAAAGGACAGTCTTTTGCTGATGATACTTCCCTTTTTTTACTACTTCAAGATCCAGTCTTTGATGCCCTTAAACATACTATCTCCCTCTTTGCTGAAGTCTCTGAGGCTAAAGTCAATTGGCAAAAAAACATCCTGCTTGTACCCTCCCACTGCCCCCCACCTGTCCACTGGGGAATCCAAATAGCTAACTCTGCGGATACACATCGCTTGCTGGGCTATTCCATCAACTTTGATGGCCACCTTGGCAAGCCTGGAGGCCAACTTGTTGATTCGATTAACGCAGTGCTCGCTTCCTGGGTCAAAGCAAAAGGTGTTGCTCTTTTTGGCCGAGTGCTTACCATTAACAACGCTGTGTTTGCTAAATTATGGTATGAGCATTCCATCTGTGTTTTACAACCAACTGTATACAAACATCTTAAGCGGGCTGCTGCCAACTATATTTGGTAAGAGAAGATTGCAGAGCCATCATTTATTTCCAAAGTCTCATGGATGAAAATAATTCAAAAAAAGAATAAAGGAATAAAGGTGGCCTGGCGGTCTTGGATCCTGATCTGCAAACTCGAGCCTTACTCACCAAATGGCCGATCCAATTGGTTTTTGCAGACGAATCGGCCACTTGGAAAGCCCTTGCAAAATGCCTGCTTGCTCAAGATTTTGGTCTCACAATTAATCCAAAACTCGTCTACCTCGCTTTGTTCACTGACGAATACTGTCGAAAACGAGCATTGTCTCCAATCTGGCGAGGTATATTGGGTGCTTGGCGTGCAWTCCTCCCATCGAGGATAGCCCCTGTGATCCAATATGATCGGCTGTTGACCCAACCAATTTTCAAAAATCCTTGCCTCTTGAATGCTGATGGTATGCCTTTCCCCCTGCTTGGCACGGGATCCTTTGGATCTACATGGATGGCTCGCGGTGTTGCCACATTGAGACATCTATGGAATGAGGACACTTGCTCATGGAAAGATGAAACACAAATGCAACACTTTCTGCATGGACTGCGTGACTGGCAACTGAACTTGCATAACATTCAACAGGTTGTTCCTCAAGAATGGATTTCTTCCCTGGCCGAGCAAAAGTATTTACCAGGGGCCTGGTTTCGGGATGCCACAGATATGCATACACAGCAACTGTGGCGTCTTGAATCCCAAATTTCTGACACCGAATGGGAAATGACGTCTTGGACACTCACCAATGGTCAAACTGGGTTGGGTGTCCCCCTCAAAAGGTCATCAGTGGCTTCCATCTGTTCGAGATTGGAACAAATGACAGCAGTCTGTGTCATACAACAGCAAGAGGGACTACAAGTCCATTACTACCCCTATCGGACTGCTATTGCAGCAAAAGATCTTACTCTTGATCCCCGTGACTGGTACTGGCCAGATCCTCATCGGTCTGATCACATCCTCCTTCTTATTCAACACTCAGCTCGTATGGCATATATCAAACTCTTGCCTGATGTAGATATTGATTGGGTTGTCATTACTAAATGGCGCAAACATGGATTGATTATCCACCAAAGTAATCTCACCGCCTTCTGGCGCTTCTTGCCCTCTCTGACTGTAGCTAAACATGCTGGCCTGCTCTGGCTTATTCTGCATAATGCTGTACCGACGGCTGCCTTCCTATACCGTCGACGGAAACAAGGATCTCCCTTCTGTACTATCTGCTCTTCAGGTCATCTGGTGGAAGATCAGGAACATCTTTGGGCCACATGCAAACATGCTCAATCTATTTGGACAATCGTCAAAGCCGCTTGCACTCTTCCGACTTCGTGGGGTGATTTGAGGTCCACCAAAGATATCCTGCTGGGAACGGCACTGTTACATCTTAACAAACCGCAAACTTATATTTATGAAACAGTCAGAGCGGCTATTTTGTGGCAAATATGGCGACAAAGAAATGCTGTGGTCAGATCTGCAGACCTCCCATCGGCCCCGCAAGCGATGCAACGAATAAAGAAGGACATACGCCATATCATCTGTTTGGATTGGGGTAAAAAGATTGGCTCATCAAGGAACCTGCGTGCAGGAGTCCAGTGGTTCCGTCAACACTGGGCAAGCTGTCCATCCCTGGCATCCATTGACGCCTGTACCGGAGATATTCGGTTTGGACCTTTCCTACAATAGTTGTAGCACTTTTTTAAGTTTAGGATATTTTTAGATCGCAACCTTTGTTAATGGATATCTTTTGGAGTGAATTCTGGAATTTGTAGGTGACCCTGTGGGTATATTGGTAGATGTTTGTCAGTTTCTTTGTTTGTTCTAATTTGTTCCTTTTTCTCTTGACTACAGAGACTATTTGCTACAGGGGAGGGGCTCCACCTTATGTAGAAGGATTGGAGACCTGACTGCCCTGAATCTGGAACTCCATTACTCTATGTAAATTGCCTTGGGCACTGGGCCCTAATATGATTGTGATTTATTTATTAAAAAAAAAAAAAAAAAAAAAAAAAGTCCCAGAAAAACGAAACGAAAAGAAAAGAAAAGAAAAAAACATAGATGCAACATTGCAAAGTCTTTGGTCATTCTTTTTTTTTTTTTTTTTTTTGGAGCAACTCAAATTCATTCCGAATGAGAGACAGACAGAGGCCCGGGAATACACCTCGACAATACAACCCAGTACTTCAAACGTGCTCGGGCCATTACCCAGCTGTGGGCTTCTGGAAACCGGGTCCAGTGTCCCTCCTCTAAAGTACTCCAAAAAAATCAAGAAAAAGGATGAAAAACTTCTACCAAGCAGATTATCTAATCTCTTCTTCCGAGCCATGAATTGGCAAATATAACTCAGAGCTAAAAGCCCCC
The DNA here is from genome assembly GCA_003427395.1 of Chara braunii. NCBI lineage: Eukaryota > Viridiplantae > Streptophyta > Charophyceae > Charales > Characeae > Chara > Chara braunii. The sequence goes on from BFEA01001097.1 coordinate 52,060, forward strand.
TGATTGAGTTCCTATCTACCTCAACTTTCTTCAGTCCAACAAGCCACAAAATCCTACCCCTTAAGGCGTATTGGCCTCCGGGCGAAGGAGGATGGCAAGCTGCGCGCCGTGGGAAAACTCTAAAATGAAGAAGGGGCACTGGATCGGAAGGATCCGCGGCGAGGGAGCGGCCCTAAGGTTTTTTTAACGAATTGTTTCCTTTCCAGAAGCCATCTCGTGAGGGCGGGCACATGGGCAGAGGGAAGAGGACCGCAGATGATGGGGAATATCTGCAAAGGGAAGCCGTCGGATAGTAGAGTTTGTCGTAGTTTGTCGTTTCTTTTTTTTTTTTTTTTT